>NDXB01020547.1:49348-87031 GCA_002631895.1 Agapornis roseicollis
CCCCCCCTTTCTTTTTAATTGGAGATATAAAGAGAGAAACAAACAAAAAAGCCCTCAAAACCCCACAACAGGGTGAGGCGTTCGTACTCTCTGCCATAATAACACTCACTAATTAAAACACAAAGCAGCCAGGGCTGCAGGATTAATGGACATGGTTTCCTCTTTTCAAGTCTCACCCGCTGACAGATCGCCTCATTCCTTTTCCTTGCTCTTGAACCTCTCAGGGTAAAAAAAAAAAAAAATAGAGATCCAGTTTGCTTATCTTACAGTGTGGGGTTGCCATGGAAACCGCATCCCCCTGTGAGATGCTCTGTCATAACATTTCAGCACTGTATGGAAGGCTTAAAGACACAGCATCCTCTGCTCTGAGGGCTTCCGAGCCAGCCGGATCCTTCACAGATGAGCAGCTGTCAAGTCAAACCTAGTGAATGTCTGAAGCTGGGAGAGATAGAGAAGTAACAGTGGGACTATCCAGTTGCCCAGTTCTTGGCAGAACTCTGCGTCTTGCATTGGCAATTAATATTGATCAACAAACGTGGTGCAGGACACATTTTGCTGTTTGGAGAACCTGCCTCCTGGCAGCCTGTTGAAAGAAAGAGTGCTGGCACCAAAACATAACCCCATCACTCTACTACGGGGCAGCATAAAGCACCTCTTCAGTCAGGGTTTTATGTCAGATTAGTCTTTGAGACCTTTTTTCTCAGTCCTTTCATAAGAAAGGAGGGAAAAAGTAGCAAGCACAATAATTGCCCATAATGGGAACAGGCCTCCTATAGCCTGCTCCTTAATTACAGGGATGGTTTCCAGGCTGTAATCACTAGGGGTCCAGATGGAAGTTCTCCAAGCTCTTTGAGGGACAGAATGTGTCAGTTATTAATTAAACATATGAGGCAATTAGCCTCAAAACTTGGTAGTAAATCACTACAGCTGTGTTACTTTCGCTCTTTCCTTTGGTGAGTGCAAGTCAAATGCACAGTGTGTTTCCCAGGGGGGTCACAAGGA
Source organism: Agapornis roseicollis (assembly GCA_002631895.1). Lineage (NCBI taxonomy): Eukaryota > Metazoa > Chordata > Aves > Psittaciformes > Psittacidae > Agapornis > Agapornis roseicollis. The sequence continues at coordinate 50,351 of NDXB01020547.1, forward strand.
CAGCTGCCAAAAAGCATTCCCAAACAAGACCTTTGTTGTTGGGTGGGAAGAAGTATCTGCAGAGAGCTTGTTCTCAGAAGTCAGCTACTTCTCAGTCACATCCCTCATGAGAGACGGTGGATTCTGTGTATGGTAGCTATTTGCTGCTCAAGCTGTCTGGTGTGTGAAGCAGCTGAATTCTCTCTGCCACCCCAAACAGCAGCCTGAAGTTGTTCTGGTACAGCAGGAGGAGAAAACCATTCCTGTGGTTAAGCGTGGCCCATATTCCAGCATCAGCTGTCGACTGTAATTCATTGTTTTGGAGCTTGTCAAGACTTCTATCTCAGTAGATTCCAGCACGTGTTAGGATCCTGTTAGTGGTTGGTCACACATTTGAAAACGAGATGCTGTGTTGCATTCTTTGTCTGTCTCCAAGTTCAGAAACAAGGCCAAAACCACCATGGCTGTTAAGACCCAGTTAGTGATTTATTCCAGTTCTTGTATTCCCAGACAAAACGTCTCTCAGTCACATCAAGACAGCCTGACGTCAATGCATTGTTCGTTTGCATTTCGCTCTGTGGTTCAGTGCCACAGTTGGAGATTCTATCATCTACAAAAACCTCAGTTTGCTTTCCTACCCTTTTCTCACATGTAGCTGATGAATGATGCAATAACTCATTATTGACAATAGTAAGAAATGGGTGGTGACCTCACCCCTGTTTTACTCCAACATTTCAAGGACTTTGACCTCTTCTGTAGACATTTTAGCATGTTTGGGGAATACACTGAGAAAACATAGGAACACTGGAGAAGAACAACACATACAGCCTGTAATGAACTGCTGTAAGCTCCACTGGTACTTGGTACAACACTGCAAGAGGAGTCTAGAAGGCTCCTTTGCAATCAGCAGCCACAGAATGCTCAAGAAGGATCAGATATGTTGGGTTCCATGCAGTAAGTGATGATTCATTGCACAGCTCTGAGAACACAGCAGCCTGAAGGATACCCAAGCTCACAGAAGGTTGTGCAAGTCAGAGAAGAACACATATCTCCTCTTCTCATGGAAGAGGACAGAGCTGATAGTACAACAGGTAGCTATTTACCCTTTGGACAGGTGAACTTAACAAGGCAACAAATGATTGATGCATAGAATAGTTATAAATGAGAGCTGCCTGCACACAGGTTACATTTCCCCCTTTTGCTTAGCAGGCTGGATCTGAACAAAAAGTGACCTACAGCAAACCATATTGCTATGTCAAGATTTTCATGATAAAAACTGGATGCAGCTCATCATGTGCACCCCATCCCTGTGATTATAACACATGTATCTCTGCTATGTAAGCAGAGATACATTTAATGTGAAAGTTTTGCAGATTTTCTTGAATGAATTCTATGAAATTGAAGATAAATGTTTCTGAAAATAAAACCTTTCAGACTGTTTGCAATGAACAGAAAACAAAAAATCACCATCTTTGACCAAAAAAGTTTGACCTGACTAAAATTTAGTTGAATGACAACTAAATGGATTTTCAATGTCACTAAAGCTTTATGCTCAGAATCAGGTAGATAAACCTCAATATATGCAGCTCCACACATCATATCTTTTATAGGACTTCTAATAGGAGAATCTCCCTATTCATTGGGTTGGAACAAACTTCTCACTTCTCCACATAGCCTGTGTCATTCTCAATGTTGACTTGATAGCATTTGCTCAGCATCCCAAAGAAACTAAGGCAAAAATCCCAGGAACTAAGCCACTTGCTATCATGCCCATCCAGAAAGGGGCAAGAACAAACTTTTGGCAGGCACCAGTTATATGCTGGGTTTCTAAATGGGGTGTAGAAAGTTAGTCATCGTACAGCCCTGCCCAGCATAGTCAGAATGTTACAGCTGGGGTGGCAGTTCCATTTTCTATAGCCAAAAAGAATTTAACATTAAACTTAAAAAGAAATTAAAGCAGTTTAACCACAGTGGTACATTTAAACCTTGAGGGTCTTTGACATTCATGAAAGCAGGGAAGTTGGGTAACTTTCTGTATACTGAACAAGAGCATCAAAAACAAGCATCAAAATCAACCTAAACATCAAAAGAATAATCTCTAATTAAATATGCTGGGGATTTTGTCAGCCTATTACCAGGGTCTTGATGATCTTTTCTGATTTCCCAGGGCTCAGGCTGGGATAACAACATTAAATATTCTGTGTGTACTTGGAAGAAAAGAAATGAGGGAGAAATGACATAAATAAACTCAAATTACTCCTAAGATCCTACACCTTGTGCTCACAAAAAGGTAGAACTTGAACTTGGACAACTCAGAACATACTGTCACTGCCAAACAATCTCACTGTGGCCAAGGAGCTTCTGTCTTCTGGAGGTGACTGGCAATATGCTACATATACTGCTTTGTGATGCACAGGCAGCCTGCTTTTGTCCTTCAGAGCTTTTTTCATGTTTGTTATAATGGTTCTGGACCTCTCTGCCTAATTGCACCCACTTCATCTGCGAAAAGAGATTTATAATGGAACATAATTTTGTGGGATTAACTTGGATGGTGTTACATGGCCCATGCAGAAGTGACAGCAAAAAATTTATATTAGCTGCTTCTCCTGCCAAAGAATAACAGAGAAGCTTATTACACAGGCAATCAAGCTCCCAAATTAGACATGATTTTCACCCCACACCACTTCACTGTTGTTAATGATGGGAAGCAGCAGCAAATATGAAGCAAAAAGCCCTCAGGAAACTAGCTGTCAGTTTTTGTTATTGAAGGGGGTGACCAAAGTCCTTGTTCAGGTACAGATCTCAAAGGCAGTGAGAGTTGAAATCAAAGCTGGAGAAAAGATCTCCTGGCCAGGGTCCTTACTGAAAGGTTCTCAGGGCACTTCTAGTTCAGCATGTCAAATTCACAAAGCTAGGACAGCATCGATCTTCTCCCTTCCTCCTCCCCTAACAAAGATTTCTGTGTTACTGGCCTCCATTACAAACCTCTCACACTATTATCTCTTAAAACTATTATATAGCAAGCCTGGTTACCTTTGTTCACATTATGCATGGCCATTCCTATGGCTGAGTAGGACTACTTTATAGAGAATACTTAATTATCCCAACAACATCTCTAACTGCTATTAAACAAAGGCATTGCAGACAGAAGAAGCAAGGGAGAAACCTGTCCTTAGGTCAGGTCAAACACAGGAACACCTCAGTCATGTCATGTACTCCTGGCCACAGCAAGACCAGGCTGACTACCTTGGCCTGAAAGCTCTCTGACATCCCTGCTGTTCACTTGCTAATAGAGCTTAGAAAAGGTTTTCATGGTAGCTGGCAGAAGCAATAATAGGAAGTTGAGATACATTCAAGATACACTTGCTTTGCTAGCATTTGGTTTAATAGAGGACTTTCATAAATACACAAGGTAGACACCCCCCCTTCATCAGGGAACACTCAGATTAGACCAAGACAACCACCTTTAAGAATTAAAACCCTACCTGTTAATTTTGCTAAGGAGTACCTATAGGGATGCTGGGGAGGAACTCTTCATTAGGGACTGTAGTGACAGGACAAGGGGTAATGGGTTCAAACTTAAACAGGAGAGGTTTAGATTGGATATAAGGAAGAAATTCTTTCCTGTGAGGGTGGTGAGGCACTGGAATGGGTTGCCCAGGGAAGTTGTGAATGCTCCATCCCTGACAGTGTTCAAGGCCAGGTTGGACAGATCCTTGGGTGACTTGGTTTAGTGTGAGGTGTCCCTGACCATGGCAGAGGGTTGGAACTGGATGACCTTAAGGTCCTTTTCAACCCAAACTATTCTATGATTCTATGTTTTATCATCTGCAGTATGCAAGTAATACTTATAGGCCAGAACATATTGTTAAGAATTGGATGATTCTTCACTATGAGTGCGGTGACACAGGGTGCCTAGAGAAGCTGTGGCTGCCCCATCCCTGGCAGTGTTCAAGCCCAGGGCTTGGAGCAACCTGCTCTAGTGGAAGGTGTCCCTGCCTGTGGCAGGGATTGGAATTGGAAGAGCTTTAAGGTCCCTTCAATCCAAACCAGTCTGGGATTCTATGATTTAAGTTATGGCTTCAATATAGTTATTATGCACTGAATAAGCAGTACCATGGGTGACAGACTTGAATGCAGTATTGAATATGGCAGATGCAGCAATAAGCTGAATGAGGGAAAGGAACAGGCGCATAGTTGTATTTTCTGCTTCAGGCACTGCATGGGGATAACACTGGGGAATGGGAGCAGGCAAAGGCTACAGCTCATTAGCCCCCCAAAAAAATCTGCTCCAGCCTCCAAAAACATGCTGTTCATCAATCAGCCAACAGCTCCTTAATGTACAACCTCACCATCAACATCCCAACAATGGGGAGTGACACAGCGAATCAGGACGGCTCCCAAGTGCTACGCCAGCAGAAGCAGCAAAGTAAATCACAACACAGGCTTCAGTGCCATTACAGAAAAAGAACAGCTGGAGACAAGATTCTGGAATACAAATTGCTCACAGAGAAAGTGAACACCAAACTGTAATCCAGACAACAAAGCACATTTTATGTATGCATAGCTGGGGGGCCTGATAGCATGAGAGCCTGTTAAAGGGCCAAAGTCTGCAAAAAATACACTTCAAGTCAAAAAAATGAAAAACATAACCACAACAGAAACCACATGAAGCCACACGTCCAATTGTGGGATTACAGACAGGTTTGTGTTGGAAGGGACCTTAAGGTTCATTCAGTTCCATCATCTGCCACAGGCAGGGAGACCTTCTACTTGGGTAGGGTGCTCCAAGCCCCTGTGTGTCCAACCTGTCCTTGAATATTGCCAGGGATGGGTCAGCCACAGCTTCTCTGGGCACCCTGTGCCAGTGCCTCAGCACCCTCACAGGGAAGAGCTTCTCCCTAAGAGCTCATCTCAGTCTCCCCTGTTCTGGCAGGTTCAAGCCATTCATTCCCCTTGGCCTGTCCCTACAGGCCCTTGTCCCAAGCCCCTCTCCAGGTTTCCTGCAGCCCCTTTAGGCACTGGAGCTGCTCTCAGNCCTTGGCCTGACAGGCCCTTGTCCCAAGCCCCTCTCCAGGTTTCCTGCAGCCCCTTTAGGCACTGGAGCTGCTCTCAGGTCTCCCCTTAAGGACCCGTCTCTTGTCCAGGCTGCCCCAGCCCAGCTCTCTCAGCCTGGCTCTAGAGCGGAGCTGCTCCAGCAGCACTGCAGCACTCTGGACACTTCATTCTACCTGCTTAAAGCTGTTTATTAATCACTGTGATGCAGCTGTATTACTTACAGTTCCAGAAGCACTTTCCCAAACACTCCCTGGCATTTCCTCAATGCAGTATAGTAAAGGGTAAAAAAAAAAAAAAAAAAAAAAAAATAACCTTTTACACNCTACCTGCTTAAAGCTGTTTATTAATCACTGTGATGCAGCTGTATTACTTACAGTTCCAGAAGCACTTTCCCAAACACTCCCTGGCATTTCCTCAATGCAGTATAGTAAAGGGTAAAAAAAAAAAAAAAAATAAATAAATCAGCTTTTACACCTCCTTACATTTCTTTTCCTCCTCTTTCTGCAGTTCTGTTTCTCTCCTTGTAAACCGGAGAGCAACATCAGCTAAGTCATTCAGCAAACATAAAGAGGTTATGGTCCCTTCTAAAAGGGAAACTACAGCCATGAAGATACCACTGCAATTAGTGATTTGAAGCCTAATGGAGCGGGAAGCAGCAAACTATGCAATAAAAGTTGTAGAGAATATCCCTACTAAGCATGCCAAGCCACATTAGACTAGAAGCATTTGTGGCCATCCCAATTTCAAGGTCCCCAAGATGACTTTTACATGTGCCTGAAAGAACCCACTTCATTCAACACCTTTTAAGCCTGATTGAATCAGACAGTCTCAGTGGTTCTCTCATACAAGGCATGCAAGTTCAGCATCTATGAGCACTCTCTTCAGTGGTATGCCCTTACCCTTTAAGTTTGCTTTAGATATCACTTAAAAGTTCATCGGTTGGAACTAGATTATCTTAAGGTCCTTTCCAACCCTAACTATTCGATGATTCTAAACACATCAAGAGAAAAGCTCTAGTCCCAACTTGAAGGATAGATGAAAAAGCAGTATCTTTGAGCATCCTTTATACCCACTAGCAAAATCCACCCACCCCCGTAATTTGCTTTGAAATAAGGGAAAAGGCAATAATTGTTCAGAATTATTTGCTGGCTGGAACCCCAGCATCTAAGAAGATGCATTCTCTGCAGACATGAACTTGCTGTATCCCAGGGCTTGGGAAAGTACCAGTTCCACCAGTGCATAGCACTATCTTTTGAAAGCCTCACCACAGCATGCACTACATGAACTTGCCTGCCTGAACTTAGATTTCAAACCAGAACCAATATATGACTGTGAAATGCGCAGGACAAGCCTGAGCAAGTCGTTCCCAGTCAATTTTCCCTGTGAACATCTAACAAAACTGAAGTTTATGTTAAATATACACTGAGGATTTTCTCTTTCTTTTGAGAGCAATCAACATCCAGGTTCCTCTGCCCCGGGAGGTACTGGCACAGTCCACTCTGATTAGACTTAGGAAAGGGAGCAAACAGACAATTACTCTGATAACAATCTTATCTGAGGACAGAAATGAGATTAGCCGTCTAGCTGCAGTGGTTCTTTCCCAGATACAGTGTTAAAAGGACTGACTAACCCAGCATGGGACAGAGAAGGAATTTCCCTAAGGAGCATGTTGTCAAGTAAATTGAGGTGCAATTCTTCCCTTCCTGGTGTCTTTCAAGCAGGGAGAATGTTCTGTAAGAACACCACAGGTTCAGGGCTATACATCTTCCTGATAACACAGCAGCCAGGAAACTTCTTCCTTCTGGTTTTCATAGAACAGTTTGGTTTGAAAGGGACCTTAAATCTCATCCAGTTCCAACCCCTGCCAAGAGCAGGGACACCTTCCACTAGAGCAGCTTGCTCCATGCCCCGTCCCACCTGGCCTTGAACACTGCCAGGGATGGGGCAGGCACAGCTTCTCTGGGCACTCTGTGCCAGCGCCTCAGCACCCTATTCATAATGAAGAATTTATTTCTAATATCTAATCCAAAATTCCTCTGTCACTTTAACCCATTCCCGTTGTCCTGTCCTGCCCCTACAGGCCCTTGTAAAAAGTCCCACTCCAGATTTCTTGTAGTCCCCCTCTAGCTACTCAAAGAGTAGTTTTGTACTGTTTCAGAGAATCTTATAATAAGCAGAAAACAATGGTTATGACTGGCTGGGACCCTTGCCTGTTGATAGGGAACAACTCCATCCTGCTGTTCTTCCTCCTACTTCATTTTTTGCAGTCTACGATAGCAGAGAACATATTAGCTTCCCATGAACCTTATGAACAATGCTGCTGGAAAGTCCTCAAACACTTTGGATTTTACTTCTCTAACTTGATCCCAATCTTTTTAGTCATTGCCTTTACAAGAGCCAAGCAGAGCCAAACTATCCCCTTTACCCTGCGTGTTTACAGCCTTCACTTCTTGGAACAATGTCCAGTAACAGAGAAGGCACCATCAAGGATTAATAACAGAACTCCACTGAGATAAGGATCCCAGGTAAGTCAGCATTTAAATCTCACAAAGACAGGATAAATAATACAGTAACAGGACAGAAGCCAAACTGTTCAGGAGGTTGCTTGTGCCAAACCTCTACAAACAGGTTTTGACAAAGACCTATAAACCTCAGATTCACCAGGAATGTCGTGCCCAAAAAGAACAACAATCTCAACAGCCTGGGTAAATCAAGCTGATGGCAATTGGAAAACTGATAGAGGAAAAGTTGCTAGAAAGAGGCAGAGAGGTAAACTTTCCTCCTGCACTGTTTGACAGCATTGTGCTTCAATATTTGCACTTTTCTTTACACATCTATTTAGACTAAGAAGAATATCCTTATAAAAATACATAAGCAAGCAGTGCAAGAAGAGGGCCAGCTGCTATACCTCTGCCTCACTGATCTGAATTCACTGCATTTATTTAGTTATAATCCTTCATATAAGAAGTTTATTTATACAGACAGGGATTTCTGGAATTCTGCAGGATTAGTCAATCTACAGCATTCTCAGTGCATGAATTTTAGCATCAGAATGACACTGCCTGGGTATTTAATGCCTCAAGTAAATATTTGGGCTGATGAAGGTTAAACAGATTAGTCAAGATGAAGCCAGGGTTCTCTGCTTATTTACTCAGAAGCTTAAATATTGCTCTTCTTCATTTAAGAAGCCTTGTTTAAAAGAAAAACCCACAAAAGCAATAAACGAAACACACTTACCCAACTTCAAGTGAGGCAGCACCAAGATTTCTATCTTCAGCCTGAGCCTTCATGTGACAAAGCCACACACTGAATCACAAATCTCACACTCCTTGGCCTCCTCATGGGAAATGTGTAGAGGGAAACAACAGCTTCAGCACAAGCTTGCTGCTCTGAGTTTCAGCTGCACCAGGGAAATGGGATAAACAACCCCCTCCCCTTCCCAGTTCTATTCAAAAGCCAGAGGGAAATAATTGGTGTGAAAACCATTTGCAGTTCAGTTACACTTTGGAGATGTGAAGAGGCAGTTATGCACAACGCCTGTCTGAGACCTGATCCTGTCCCAGAGTCCTACACTGGGGAGGATTTCCAAACATCCTCAGCAATGCCGCACATCAGCAGTCATCAAAATCTGCTATAAATTCCCACCTAGTATAGGCAGAGCAGTGTTAAACTAGGTCCAGTCCTTAAGCCCATCTGCTTGCAGTGCCGTATGAAGTGCCTGATCCAAAGCGTATTGGCATTGGATCAGGCTTTGATCAGCTTTGGATCAGTCAGCGAAGGAATAGTTAGAAGTTGGAAAACAAAACTGTTTGATTTAACTGTTTGGTACAAATTGAAAGCAAAAGGACAAGCTATTTAATAAAAAGAAAAGACGATGTGTCAGCAGCTGCAAAGCTAACATGAGCTAAGAGCTCGAGGAGGAGCAGGCAGCATTTGGAGTTCACATTTCAGCCCATTTGCTCAAGTTTCAACTTCCAAATCAATTTTTATTTAAAAGCCCAAACACCAAAAGCTTTTCTATTAAGACAAGAGGAAAATGAAACTTGCGTTTCAACTAAATGCCTCTGCAGAAAACTGCTCCCACTTGCTGCCTCTCCACCTTTCCCTACTGCGTGCCATCCATCCCCACTGAGGTTGTGTCTTGTTTACCACACTCTCAAGGATATCTGTGTACAAACTTCAGGCACTTTGGAAGAGCACTTTCCCTCAGAGCCACGTTTGCTCTGAACAGATGTAACATTCCTTAGAAGCTCTCAGCTGACTGCCTTTGAAGTCTGGGGAAAAGAGGGGGGAAAAAAAGGTGGCTCAACCTTGGAAGCTGCATTTCTTCCCTTAAAAGAAGTCTCCAGGGACTCTTGAGAGAAATAAAAAGCAAATTATCCAGATCCTTATCTCATGCTATTTTTGAGAGGCTTTTGTTTTGCTCCACTGCTCTTGTCATGTATTGGATTAAAGGACTTCCACACGTGCAAGCGGACTGCTCACCATGCCAAATCTGTGCACCAAATTTGCGCCCCACCATGCTAGGCCAGGACATCTCCACTTCAGTCCCACTTCTGCTTTCCCTTTGTAGGTGTGGCAAGAAAGATTTTAAGAGCAGGCAGCTTGCAAAGAGAAGTTTGTAATTGTGAAGCATTGACCCAAAGAGAATTCCTATCCACAAGCACTCCAAAGCAAGTCCACCCTCATAATGGGTTGGGGTCTAAGCAGCACTAACGCAGTATGTGGACTTACCTACCAACACACCCTAGAGTCACAGGGGGCGACAGTCTAGAGTGAGGCGTCCCTGCCCATCATAGGGGGGGTTGGAACTGGACCATCTTAAGGTCCTTTCCAACCCAAGCCATTCTATGATTCTACGATTCAGCAGACACAGCTTACATGTACCCCAGAACTGTCAGTGTTGACTAAGTTAAATTTAACATGGCAGAAAAAGGCTGCTTTTCCTGCTCTGCTTCCCTCCACTGCCACCATGTCCTTGGTGTTTCTCTCCTTGGTTAGTCAGCTCTATTAACCTTCTCCATATCCCACCCACCCATATTTGCACGTTATTAAGTATCCACAGCCTTTTGTTGGACCTTAAATGTTCAAGGACCTGAAACAAAAACATAACTACCACATTTCCTGGCAAGAGGTGCCTTATACCTACCAATCACTTAGGGCAGCCCTATTAGACTCATTCCTCCTGAACACAAAACCAGGGCACACCAGCCAGACAGGCGAATTCAAGGACATGTCCTTTCCTGAATTCCACAGAGCAAGATAAGCCCATGAGCTTTACACTCACTTTATCTTAACTAAGAGGCTTCCCCCATACTCCCACTTGGTTAAAACCTAATTATTTACCACAGAGGCACGGAATAGGTTAAAGTTTCTTCTGTCTTGTCTTAGCTCCCTTTGCAGATTAAGGGAAAACAATGAAGTCTCCACACTTTGTGATATTGCTAATGCTTCCTGTGGGGATAGCAGCGCTGGCTGCAAAGAGGATTATGATTACAGTTTAAAAGGAGCGCATGCTGCACTGCCGCAAGAGGCACAGGCTTATCACAAAAGAAACTGAGCTGCCCCCAAACTATGCACGTGGGACTCCTGCCTTGCCTTCAGTTCTGGCCGAGGGCTCTACCTCGGCTCACACACCCGCTTATCAGCAGTGATAAAGCAGCAGCTGAGCTTGCAAGGGGTATAAATGAGTAACGCTGCACAAGTAGCTTGCATACATTTACCATCAGAACACACAGCAGTGTTTACACATCATCCCACTACATTCAACAGGACAGAGAGCTGGGCAGGACACAGCAGAGCACAAGGCTGTGCATTCCCGGATGCAGTTGGGAAATCTTGAAAGAAAAAGCGTTGGTGGAGCTGTGCTGGCTGTGGTGGTATTGTCTGAAGTTCCAGAGGGAACACAGGCAATGCTTTGAAGAGCACAGCATCATCTGCTGGGTCTGCTTTGAGCAGAGTTAGCTTGCAGCTACAGCACAAATCATAGAATCATAGAATGGTTTGGGCTGGAAAGGACCTAAAGCTTATCCAGTTCCAACTCCCTGCCACAGGCAGGGACACCTTCCACTAGACCAGGTTGCTCCAAGCCCTATCCAACCTGGCCTTGAACACTGCCAGGGATGGGGCATCCACAACTTCCTTGGTGCATGTGAAGGACCTCTGTCAGATTTATTGCTGTGCAGAGTTGACTCAATTGAAGAAAGCATAATAAATCACCACTGAGCATTCATAAGACACATTGTCCATCGCTCTGGGCTCTCTAAGGTGAGCAAGACAGCAGTGTACTCACACCCATACATCTCTACCAGCTATTACAAGAAGAGACAGAGAACAAGATTTTTCTTATAATACCAAGGCTCTGGCCAAGCCAGCCATCAAAAATTCCTCAACTTCAAGGAGTGTTTAACCTAAGTGTAAGGATACAAGTAGCGGCTAATGCCTAGGTCAATGTGCCACTTCTTTCACACGTAATTGTTGCACAGTTCAAACCAGCCAGCATGAGAACTTGAGTCCTCTTGAAGTATGGGGTAGACACATTCTGCTGATGTCTGGGAGGGTTTTGTTGGTTTGGTTGTTGTTTGTTTTTAAAACACTATCACTGTGCTTCTCCAAGTTACTTCCACAACTAACAGAAGGTGAAGTTACACAGATATTCTCCTCACCCCTAATTCTGTTCAGAGGGGTTCAGTAGCTCCCTGTCTGTTTCCTATAGGCTACAACTGGTGAGCAATAGCATTAATGCATATTTTCCTTGATTTTTACAGGCTTAGACAAAACAGAGCTTCATAACTGCCTCATCATAAAGTGTTGTTCGAAGCAATCTTTGTCCCCTCCCACCACACACCAGACCAAATCCTACAACCAGTCCCAATGCTGAGCAAAGCAACAGTTTCAAGATGCTTTAAGGCACTTCCATGAGTTGTGCGTGCCTTCAACCAAGCTGTTTGACTCCTGCAGAGGTCTAAGGTCTCCTGGAGTCAGGGAAAGCTGGATGCTTTTCACTAACCAAACCAAACCCTGTGCTAATACAGTTCATACATCTCTCTACTAACCTTTGCTGCTGGGTGCCAGACTCCTCTGGGTTCCCTCTCTATCCAGTTTTCCTTACCATTAATCTCTGTGGAAGAGAAGAAGAAATGGAGCTGAAAGACCAAAGATTTGTCTGGCTTGTGGCTTTTAAAACATGACACAAAGTAAACCAGAAACATTCCCATTAACCTGCCTTCAGCAAACCTGTGGTTTAAGGGACTTGCAAGCCCCTGCAGAGATCTGAATTCCAATTGACCTAATGTTTCTGATACTCTGAGAACAATGAGGGCAGAGACATTTGCAATAATCAATTAAGTCACCATCTTTAAGTCTCAATCAAGTCATCATGTAGGGCCTGAGCCTTGGGAAGGCAAAACTTCAGTGTGCTTCTCAATGGCACATCCTGAGAGCCAGGTGACTTTAGGTATGCAAAGAAACTTCATACCTGGGAAAAAATGTCCTGCTTGAAGCTAAGTGTTTTAAAGATTATCTAAGGAGATTAACAGGATTATTTGATAACAGGGTCTGCATAAGGCAACAGTGAGAGGAAAAGCAACTTTAGTGAGGAGGACTAATACAGCAGCAGCAGAAATCTATCAAGGTAAGGGCTGAATAAGTAGGCTTTTAAGAAACCAAATTGATAGAGTGCATTCAGGTCTAGATAAAGCACTTCTTCATCACCTCTGCAGACAAGTCATGTGGATATTGAATTGTATCAACAGCATCAGGACAAGCTTTCCACTCAAATCTAGTTGATAAGACTCTGCTCCTTCCAGCCTCGGTGGCTCAGAGAGAGACTTCAACTGACAGTGGCATACATCATCATACTAGCAAAAGATGGGCTGTTGATTTCAAACAAAGGAAAAGCAGACACCGTAGCACACGCCACTTTGCCAGGCACCACTAGCAGTGACGCAGAAGGAACAGCATTTTGCAATTCCCAGCTCTCAAATTTGGGCAGAACTTATCAAAACTGCTATCCAAGAGAAGGCTGCAAGCAAGGAATCAAAAGTAAAAGCCCCATCTGAGAACACAAGACTAAGCCTGCATGAACTCTACCTTCATCAAGATTTAATTGAAGATACAAGTTATTTAGACAACTGAATGTCTGACTTTCAGTAGAGACCAGGCACACAGAAAATTGCATCGCAGCCACAGTAAACAGAAGTAAGATCAGTTCATCTTAAAACATGTTGCCTTGCAGCATGGGCTTTAATATCAGCTGCATTGATTCATTTTATAACCTGCACAGACTCACTAATGCATTTATCACCAGTCATCCCTACCACAGCAACAATCAAACCAGGCTGGACTGCACTGACCACATCACACCAAGGAGCTGCACACTTCTGTGGCCTCTTGAGCCTTAAGAAGGACATTTAGCATTCTAAACACTTCAAAGCAGGGAGTGCTTGCTGCCCTTCATGGACATGTCTCACTCTGCCTATGCAGAGACTTTGCTATATCAGCTTGTGGAATGTAATTTATACATTTCTCAAAACCAATCAGAATCCCTAAGCGTCTACAAAAGGAAATGAAAAAATATTACTGTCAAAGGCGCATCAGAGCTAGAAACCTGGGTGACTGTCATACACTGAAGAAATTAAAAGGCTGCATTTGAGATAGAGATTGGGAGAGCATATACTACCCTGAAAGGCTCTGATTAAAGTGTTCTTAGTATCAAAATTCAATTTCTTTCAGGTTTTGCAAACAACAACGGCCTTGAGCTGAATGCTGCCAGCCTGCCTGCAGCCTTTGAAGAGATTAGGTTATTACCAGCCAGCTACGAGAACCTTAAATCCAGTATTAATTCTAATTCCCATTTAACCACATGTTCATTGTGCAGTGAAAGCTGGCTGCACATGAACTTGCACATGTATTCTTCCATGTGCAATGGTCTGCATCACAAACAACAGATGCTGAACCTCATGTATGTTTAAGAAACACATTCTGACCTTGGTTTCCAGAAAATCCCAGTAAAGGAGAAAGACTGGAGCAAGGGAAAAAGGACGCCAAGATGGAATGACTGCAGGGAGATGACGGGAATGGGACAGTTTCCAGCCTAAAAGCTTTTAGCAGCCAATGACAGGAGATTTCAGCCCTGGTGTGGAAGAAAACAGGATGTGTAGCCAAATCACAAGAACATAGAAGTATCTGTGACCCTGACCCCATAATGCTGCAGTGGTGCTGCCAGTATTCCATCACCAACACCAAACCACAGTGAGACTGCCAAAACCTCTGTCTATCACCATGGACATGTTCACACTGTCAAGACAAGTTTCTGGGGGCAAAAGATTCAACATTTCCTCTGAGCAATCCCTTGTTCCCCTCTCCTAGAGGTGTGCATGGCTTCAGGATGCCAACGCTTGGGCAAGATCAAGTCATTCAGTACCTAGGAATGGTACAGAACCTATAGTCAAAGCAACTGAAGATGAGGACATTGCTGCTTTGTCTGCTATCAGATGGGACAACTTTAATTCAGTTGAAAAGGAGTTCTCAGGGATATCTGGATAAACACCCAGTAATGTTTCCTGTGTTTAAAGCACAAGAATTTGCTGCAGATGAAAGGAACCTTTCAGGAAGCACATTCTCAAGAGAACAAAAATGTCTTTGGCACCAGTGCCTGTTGCAGGGAACAGGACCTTCCTACTGGCAAGGGAGTCAAAAACTGCTGGAAAAGGCAAAAATACATGTATTTTTAAGTAGGTTGCTGAAAAACTCTCTTTCCATCAACTCCAAACTCAGCAGCCTGAACTCCACACACCACAAACGTTGTGAGAGTTGGAGGCAATATTCTCTAATAGGAGGCACAACTAAATCTTCCTTCTCCTGGCAACTGGCTATTACCTATTTCTGGGTCAGCAGAACACTCAAGTGGAGATCCCAGTAAGAATATGGACTACTGAAGTAACAGTAGGCTGTACATCAAGTGAGCTGTGGTAGCTCTCCATGTGCTCATCCCCTGCAGCTGACGTGAGATAATTCAATTTAGCATCTATATTGCTGAACCTTTTATTTGCCATGGGCTAAGACCACACATGGACTCAACCACAGCTCATCCAACAGCTTGTAATTTGACTGAGCACCTGCAGACAGGTTCATATACCCTTTTTGCCTAACTTCAAGTCGCTATTTGAAGCAAGCACCTTCCCTTTCCCAGAATGTGACCTACCCATCCTGCTGGTGCATAACCTGGGGCAAGGTGTCTTCAGTCTTGGGAACCTGAAACTATGAAGCTTCTTGGTTGAAATAATTACTGCCACAATGAAGACTGAAATCTCTCAGGGCATAACAACTCCAGTATGCCAAACCTCTATTTCTCCAATAGGAGAGCATATATGTCTAGTCTGAGCAAAGAGGGATCTTTCCCTGTTTATTATCATGGGCTGCGTCTCCTACCACCCTTCTCACCTCAGAAACACAGACTAGTACATACAAACAAGGCCAACAGATGTGGCCTTGCAAGCTTTAGACAGTGCATTTCAGCACCCCTTCTTTCCTCATCTAGTCAATAGAAAGGAGAATTAGGGGTTTTAAATTATGCAGGTAATTACAAAAATAGAAGAAAGAAGCCTGAGTTTCCTATTCTATTCTGCACAGGAATTGCTCTCCCAAGGCAACCCTAAATAAAACAAATACCTGTACTGCTTTCTGTCAAAGAGCGTGACCCATCCCCTTCCAATAAACACCTTTCACACACCATGCAAGCATATCCAGCCCAGCAACCTGCTTCACAGGCTCAACCAAAAGCCCTACCCTAAATGGCATGTTTCTTCAGAAAAAGTAGAAGATTTTGTTTTGCATTTGTTTTTAGCATTTAATCTGCAGAGATTAACTGCATACTTCACCACTGAAGTGAGGTTGATATGTCATGGACATAAATTCCTCTGTAAATCCTACTTTTGCCTCTGCCAATTCCATCTTTTAGCATGGAAGAAGGGGTTGTGTTAGAAGAATGCAGATCAGGCTCTTTACACACATAAAGAGCAAACAAACTGCAAACCAGTTGCACATCTTAAGATTTTTGTCTGCAAAACAACTATGGACATGATAAGAACCATGTATTTATGTATGTGATCTTCAGTCGTCAGGATTAAGCAACATGTACTTTGTACAAGAAAACAAATAACTATATCAGCAGAAAGAGTTTTTTTCCAGAGACCACAAACATTTCAGGGGCAATAATTTCTTATTAAAAAGTATTGTTTGCAATACCTAAAATCCATCCATTGAGAAAGGTAAGAATGAGAAAGAAGAGTCCGCTGAAAACAGCCTTTAAGTATAAATGAGATTGGTGAGCAGATGGCAACTGGCCATGATGGGAAAAAAATAAGGAGGGAGGAGAATATCTATACCTTCTCCCAAATATATAAATACACATACACTTTCTCAAATAGCAAATTTGCTAAACCATGCTAGATGTCACAAGTACCCCAATGCTTAGTGCACTATGCACCAGCTATATCTTCATATCATGTAAGACAATCCAAGTCAAAACAGTTTTCCCCAACACTGATTTCACCAGTGTCCTATCCAATCTAGCTTAGGATGCTCTAAGCAAAGCAACAACTTATCATGCTGAATGAGAATGGAAAAACCTATTCCAGTCTCTCACTGCTATCTAGTCCCTTCACCTTGCTTCATCCGGTGTCCTCCTAGTACCAACCCCAAAGAGATCCCTACAGCAATCCTCTTTATACTGCTCCCTTGCTCTTGCCCCAGGGTGGTATGTGTTGACAGCCATACTTCAGCTGCAAAATGAAAACCACTGATAATCTGAAGATAGGAAGTAAGCTGGCAGCTAATATTTAACACTAGATATGCCTAAAAAACACCCTAAACCACCCAAACATTGAAACAGTGAAACCTGAAAGCCACAACCTTAATGGCAAAGATAACCCTGCAGTTCAGTGATTTTGGCTCTCCTGGGGCTGAAATTGCCTGGCTAGACCTGATTAAAAGGTATGCACAGACAGACCCATTGCCTTGAGATATGTCAGGAGACTGTGTCTCACAGGTTTAATAACACTCACAAATTCAGTTATTTATATCACCAGTTATCCAAGTATTTACCTAGTTCCAAAGCAGAACATTAACACAATCTCAGCAGAACTGGATGAGACATTCCTAACATGTCAGAAACCTCAGCCAACAAACTAAATAAATAGAACAGAAGTTCCTCACAGACACAGAGAGAATCCCTAGGGAAAGATGCCTGCTTGCCTCCTTGAAGGCTTAACCAGCCACACAGACCTCTCATACAACAGAGGCAGGCACAACACTGCAGGCAGGGTGTGCATCCCAAAAATGGGGTAGGAAAGCACCAAGCCTCCATCCTGCACTCCAGGTCACCCCAAAAAAGGGCTGCAGAAGTCATCCAGCCACAGTAACCTGGCTCAAACTTCACTTCTTGTGAAGGAGAGATGGAGGGAGCTCATCAGTCCTTGCTATAGCCCTTCTTGTAGGGTGTTAGATGCAGGAAATGCCAGACCTATACCCCACATGCAGATTGAGCATTAATTATGCTCAACTGACCATACAGAATTGGTGTGTTAAAAATGATGGGTGCATCATTCTTCCTCATCACTGGGAGAAGTTGTGGCTAATGGATGAAAAGCTGCTTAAAACTTAACTTCTGACTCAACTTCGCAGTTGACTAAGACATTCTCACCTCCCTTCCAACAGTTCCATATGTTGAAAGGGTTAAAAAGACAGCAGAACTATTAGCATTTTGATAGCTTTCCACAAATGTATAGCAAAAAGTCTTTAAAATTCATTGCACTGAGATAATCCTTCAGGTCTAGCATTTCCTCCTCAGCTTGAGGCAACCAACTGGTTTTCTTCCCCTTAATACCTTAACAGAAAGCTCCAAGGAGTTTCCAGGCTGGAAGTCTCAAATACGCTCAGGAAAAGCAGAGTCCTGAAGTTCAAAAGAAGCCATGTAAAGCGTCTGGGGTTTAATTAAGAAACAACTACAGGGGCATCGTCTTTGACACTGCAACGCCCCTAGAGATCCTGGCTTCTGCACATCGCAGCTCAACACATGCACAAACTGTTTTCCTTCCAAAACACAGGGCAGCCCCTTCTCATTTCAGCTGCCACTGAAGGTTCTCAGCATCTCTGAAGAACCAGCAAGAAAAAAAACCTTGCCCCTGCTTCAACACAAGCTCAGGGACTAGAGCTCTCATCGAGATCAAGGCTGAATTTTTTAACACTATTACAATCTCAAAAGCAAAGCTGTGATTTTGAGCTGTGCGATTGGCGTTAACACTCAGCAGCTCCACACCTGGGAAGTCGGGGTGTGCTATACAGCATGTGCCTTTTCAACAGCTCCAAAGCAACTCACTTTCTCAAGGAAGCACCCAGGAATGCCTCAGGGTGGAGAAAGTAGCCATCTCATGGTGGCTTTGATTAGGAGCATTACTGCAGTGACAAGAGGCAAATGCTTCAGGACTGCATCACTCCTTCACCAAATTGCAGAACTCAAGCACTTGTTAAGGACTATTAGGCCTGATTATGTCCTCTCCACAAACACTTCCCTGGGCATAAAAGGCCTGAAAACCCCAGTCTGTTCAAAGGAAAATGCTTGTTATAAACCCATGTGCAGTTTTGAGGAACTTTGACAGGTCAAAAGTTGGCATTCAGAAGAGGAAAGAGTGGCAGTGAGTGTGATGTGGGAAAAGGAGGTTCAGATCCCAGGGCTATGAGGTGTAGTCTCTCACATACTAGTTGCATATCTCAACCATGAAGTATTGATTATTTTGACTGAGGTAAGAATTCCCCTTCTTCAGTCCTCCCAAAAGCTCAGAAGCTCTTAGTTTCTCTATGAGAAACAAGCAAACAGCCCTTCCCCCAGAAAAATGAAAAAAAAAACCATCACAAAACAGCCCACAAACTGAGCTTCATTTACAGGGACAAAGGTGTCCTACCTACATAAGGTAAATACACAACTAACACAGCCAAAAGAAGACAGGGCCTTAATAGAGTATCACTGGGCTATATGGGACACTTGGCTCCAAGAGAACAGCAAAGCAAGCCATTTATTTAGCTGGGAAAATTCTTCCTATAATACAGGAAATATTTCCTCCCCATGATTTAAACCCAAGGTATCTATCTTTTCTAGGGGCAGTATTTGGCTAGGTGCTACAAAGGAAGAAAGAGAAAATCTGCCTCTCAGAAGCAAGATCTCTTATTTTCTAGTCTGTTGCAAGTTTCCCACAACAGCTTCTGCAAGTCATTTAGAATTCCCTTACAGCAGTAAAATGGAAATTGGTAAACAGGATTCTCTGCCTCAGAAAGGTGCTACAGATATGTAATCCACTTGCAACTGTGAGATAGATGTTCAGCTAACGTGGGCCACACAGGAGCTCAATAAACAAGTAGTAATCACTGTGACACAACATAGAAAGGCTACATCTGCCAGAAAATTGTGAGCAACAGACTCATTCTGGTGGGTTAGTACATGGACAGTTCAGATGCCTGCTCAATCAGTTCACTCAGGCATGCTGCACTGCTTCATTACCCACTAGTCGATCTCCAAACTATATCTAGGTGTATACACTCAATAACAACTGCTACTTGCCATGGGAATCCTTTTTCAAACACATTTACAGTTATTGGAAGGATGAGAAAATTACCTTATCAAATTTCAGCAACTGCATCTTGTTTCACCATCTCCTTGCTAAACAATGATGTATCCTCACAAATCCTTGCTTTACTAGGCAGATTTCTTCACAACAGAAAAAGCTCAGGGACTGTAGAACAGGAAAGGGGAAGGAAGTGACAAATCTTGTCCATGCAGAGTTTCCTACAAAGCTGCAAGGTAGCCAGACTCAGGTGCTTTTACATTTAATCATACTCCATTTAAAAATCAATGTCTGGTCCCACTCCATGCTTCCTTTAGGAAAAGCACTTCATAAAGAATCAAAGCTTACAGCTGAAGACTGTAGTTTCATGTTAAAGGACAGTCTACACGTGCCATCTTTTAGGATGCTAAGGGAAACAGATCCACTCCATGGCTTCTTTTGGAGTCCTTCAGCTTTAAATGACCAGTCCTAGACAGCAACAGTGAAGACCACAGGAATACAGCTCCAGCCACAGAAAAGAACCTTCAAGTCAATCTTGAAGAGCTGGAAGAGCTGGGACATGCAACCCGGACCAGGGTTATGACAAACCCTCTACAACACTATCCTAGTGCAGTGTGTCCTTATCTCAACAGGGTGAGCTTGCAGAGTAGCTCAACCACACATCCAAGTTCCCAACTTACTGCAACTATTTCCACACTAACTTGATTTTTGTTCCTAGTCCTCCATCCCTGATTCAGAAGAAGAAGAAAAGAGTGAAGTCTTAGATCAATAGCTTGCTTTTCTCAATGATTTAAATATAATTAACAAATGTTAAGAATATGGGCATGAAATGGATGCAAAGAAGTCCAGTCATTCTCTGATTAGAAGATGCAAACTGAATTTTGTGGGCAGAGTCTAGTCCTCAAAAGTTATCAGATAATTCCCAAATGTCAGCTATCATATATTGCACAGTCTAAGCCTCTGAAGAAATGCAGCAGCTTACCTTCATCCTCCTGATGATTTAAGGAACTTTAGCAATCGGTATCTTAGAGGTTCCTTTAATGAGAGGCAGAAATCTGCTGATATTCTAACCAATCAAACATAGAAGACTTGATTAATGCAAGAGAAACGTTTTCTTTTCTTAATTACTTTTGTGAAAACATATTTAAAGATTATTTTAATCTAATATGTGAAAATAAGTATTGCCTTTTTATCACAAAAAAAATATCACCCACAAAAGCAAGGGTTAGGGTGTTTTTATTCTTCTTTCAAACACTGTTTCTGGGGTCTGCATCTCTGGGGAGCAGGCACATTAGACCTCATCTCACATGCAGTAGTGCTTTAACATGAAATGATTTCTAGAGCTGACTGTGTGTCAGAGATCCTGGTTCTGGTTTCCACCACCTCAGGCTTTCTGTTGCCTCATGCTTCAGTGTGCTGTAATCACACCTTCAACTTGAAGGAGAAAGAGGGGTGAAACCAAAAAGGCAAGCTCAGACTTCTCATCTACCACAATATATACAAAAGTCTTCTTAAAACAGGTTAGCAGAGATCATCTGAGAATGCACTTGGCTTCTTGGAAGCAGAAAAGTGCCACTATTCAAACCTCAAACACATAGCAAGGGAATGTTTTGCCTTTAAGAGGAGTGTCTTGTTATTGCCTTTGCAGTGATGAAGCTTCACCCCCAAACTTTTCCCTCCTCTTTTCTTAAAAGCAGGGAGAACAACATTACAAACTAAAGAGAGTGACATTCTCATATGATCAGAGCTGGAATGTGCGCCTCAATTTTGCAATCCCACCTTTTACAACAGAGGGAGCCCCTGAAAGCTCCCATTGGCAGACAAGCAGCGCACAACACATTGGGATTCAGGTGGGTGAGCTGCCCTGGAACAGCCAGATCCAGGGTCTTTGATGATACAGAGAACAACCACAGAGAACAAATGCCCTGGCTGAGCACACACCTCACTTACCTGAGATTCCCTCCTGGCTTTCTTCTTGCTATGCCCTCACTCTCCAAGGAGACTTAAGAAAGAAGGAAGAGAGCATCACTTTCCTCTCCCCTCGATAAAAAGGAGGAAAGAAGGAATTGGAAGAGGTCTATTACTGAAACCATGTGTACCTCTGCCTTTGCTGAGCTCACAGCAATCAAACAAGCAGGAGTGCATTTCATCCTGTTCCAAGAAGCCACACTCTTGCCCTAAGCATTATTTTTCCTATCCTGCCCAACAACAATGGCCCAAGGACAAACATATCAACAGTGTTCAGCTATATTGAACTTGGCTGTTTAAGATGCTTTTCTAATAATATTCCTCAGAGAAAGCAGGGGTTTAGGAGCTAAAAAAGCCTTGCATACCCTTGACCCTGCCAAAACACAGCAGCAGTGCTTCAGGGTCAATCACTCTCCTCCTGTCCCTGACATTCTGATGATTTTGCTGAGGTCTCCAGAGACTCTTCACCCTATTCCATGAAGAACTCATTCAGGGAGACACAAACCTGCAAAACCAGCGAGGAAAGACAACCACAAAGGAAGACACAAGGACACCTGGATGGGAACTTGGTTTCTCATCCCACCACCTTTTTTGAGACTTCAAATACGTTTTTCATCTCACATAAATATGAAGGTCTGGATTCCACCTTGGAAACCTTCAAGCAAACAGCCATGTGCTCTAGAACAGCAGTCCTGCGGTTAGGACATGCATTACTGGTATGTAGGAAACCTGTTTTCTCTACCCCATTTTGGATTTGTGACAGCATAGGTGGAAAATCCAAACCGCTTGGCTCCTAACCAACATCTCTTTGTTTTGACTAAGAAATTCTATCCCAAACGCAAAAAATTCACCCAAGGAGAACTGAGTGGAGACCAAACCTTTCCCACAAAGCAGGACTGCTTTCAATAAATCAGGTTTTCTTCAGGCAAATTGTTTCCTTGGAAAACTCCCAGCCAGTCCTAGACTTCAGTAGTAGCTAGTGTGGTTTCTGCTCAAGACACAAACTTGGGAGCAACCCATCCAACAGAGGTTCTGCTTAGGAAAAGCTCACATCCCCTAAGTAAAACCAAGTCAACACTGTGGATGACTACCTTGTGGAAGCCAACTGTGGAAGAAACAGAGTTTCCTAAAGTTTGCCCTGACAGCTCAGGATTCTCTTCTCCTCAACCAGTAGCTTGTGTTGTTAAACAGAAGGAAGGAGGTATGGTTGGTTTACTTCATTGGATCCTTAGTCTATGTGATTTGAGAACGTAAAAACCTTGCTGATGTCCAAAAAAGCATGTGCATGTAGGTATGTGTGTGGTAAAAGCTCTGGAGCCCCGTCTGTACATTATGTAGACAACTTTACATACTGGGGCAGACAGCATCTTTTTCTTCTATAGCTCTAAGGAGAGGTAAACCCATCTGCAGAGGGAATTAAAAGGAAATATACAGTAATATCACAGATGTATCTCACAGTTCACCTTGCTGATTTAAGCTATGAACTGGTTTGAAAGCATCTCCAAAAGTACAACCTGCTTAAGCAATGTTCTCCAGAAAGAATGCTTTTCCCCTTCTAAACACAGGATTTCATGTGCAATACAGGATTAGCCTATATAGGTCACTGACACTCCATGGAAACCTGTGCAAGAAGAGCTATTTAGATAAATAGCTCTATTCCCTCACCAATTTTTTTTTTTTTTTGGCTTCTCTTCCTTTATTACTAAGAATGTTTCAATTGAAACAACATCTTTGTGCCTTTGAGGATTTCTGCTCCTGCTGCCACTTCCCCACCTGGAGCTATAATCCTACGCTTGTCACAAACCCAGCCACTGCTGCACAAGTTATTACAGCTCCAATCTACAGATTATAGCAACTTTTAATAGGGGATAAGCAGCAGGAAAAGGTGAGTTTAGGCAGCAAAGAACCTGCTGGTTCAAAGAGCCCTACTATTAATATTTATTAGTTTTTAAGCATTCATTGAGTGCTGCCGGAGATGAAAGAATGAAGTGAAAGCAAGAACCAAGAAACCAAGTTTGTATAAGACAAGACAATGGGAGAGCATAAAAAGTGTAGTGTCTGGGAAGGAGGGGAGCCAAAGAAGAAGTAGTAACAGCAAGGGGGAAAAAAGCCTTTTTTTTATCAACAAGATGTTCCTAAAAGTAAGGAGTATAAAGAGAATTAAAGAATTCCTTAGTGTCCAATCAGAACTGTTCCCCATAGGGGATCTTCTGAGCATTATAACAAGGAACTGGCATATCTTTAAAGGATGGAGCTTTGATCATAAAAAGCAAGTGTGTGGAGGGGGGCACTGGGAAAACAACAAAAGGAAATACATCTGCATCACCCTGTGGTACGAGGGCAACATCCAGCCCTGGACAGAAGATGTACAAGGTACAATTGAATCCATTTAGCCTTTATATACAAGATTAGAATGAGGCATAATTCTCACTAAGTTCCCCATAGGCAAATTCCTCTTCTTTCCCATAAACCTTTGCATTCTTGCCTCAACTGGTACTTCTCTAACAAAGACGCTTGTGGCTTTCACCATTTTACACCTTCACACTTTCAAACAACCACCCGTGATGCTTCACAGTTCGAATGCACTTCACCAAGATTAGCTAACAAGAACGTTCATCATACCCACATGCTGAGGGTACCGCCTGCGTTCTCACAGCTGGTGAAACAGATGCTCACAAAAGCAGTGAAACTTTCCCTGAGCTAAAGCAGCTCCACAGCAGGCTGATGTTAGAGAAGCTTCATTTGCACACTTCAGTTCTGAGCAGGGAAATCAGTGATAAGACTGGGGAGTGAGAGTAAACCACACTCCCAATGCCCTCAGCTCCCCAAGGCTAGTGCAGAGCTTCAAAGCTGTTCCCAAGGAGCATCACCTTAGAGAACGGCTACAAGAAACCCACTGCTAACTGAAACTTGGAACTATCTGCAGCAGCGCCAACAAAGAAAATGAATGTTTTTCAACTAAGCTCTGTGTCTTCTCCTGCCAAGCCCTCCCTGCTGCAGTATCAAAGTATGAACACATAAAATGCAAAGCACGAAACCTTATGCTCCTCTCAGCACTGTGAGGAGAACAAGAAAAAGAAAACGACAAAACAAAACCCCCCTCTTAATCCATCCAGGCTCTGGGATGCCCTGTTCTTCCTTAATCTCATCACACTGTTGCTCCTGACTGATGTTTCCTTTAACATTTAGAAGAAGAGAAACACTTTTTAACTGTCAAAGCATCACTGTAAGCCAAAATCTTTATCACTTTGGAAGGTCTGGTTTCAAAACTGTGAACCCAGAGCCATTCATCACATCAGCAATGTATTACATTGGCAGCACTCAGGCTGCCAAAGCAAAACATAGGTCAGAGATGTATTGGTGCTTTCAGTGCTGTGCCTCCAGCATTTCCAGAACTAGCTCTCAGCTCTCCCTGTCTCTTATTCTGAAAACCAGCTCGGTGTTACTCTAGAAGATCCCTGTTACATGGCTATGCTTCAGCCACATTCCCATTGGAAGCAAAGGCTTCGTTGATCAACAGAAAAGCAGCACCTCCGAGAATCCCCTTGGACATTAACAGGAACAAGGGGCAGTCAGCAGTTCAGAAGTGCATCAGATCCAAAGTCCATCCCTCTTAAGAACATTTTGAGGCACTCAATCCTTTATTCTCAGTTATTTCTCATACATTCCCATTGTGGACCCACCATATTGTCATCACTATTAACCCACTACAATTGTTATTGGCAAGACTGACGTTGAAAAGCATTTTGTTTTCAACTGATTACAGAAATAAGGTATCACCAACTGACTGCCACCCAAAAATCCATATCGCTATCCCATTTACCCTGCCAACAGGGTTTGAGAAGTTCATCTGAAAGGTACCCACAGGTCCCAGAAACTGCTATGAGAAACAGGTTCTCAACAGGTTTGAAAAACCAGCCAGTATAGTCATAAACTCTCCCTGTACAAGAAGATCTGGTTCTCTTTGCTCCCCAAGGAAATGAGATGTGCCATCTAGTCAGCCAAGAACAAACCCTGACATTGCTTTCCCAGCATAGCCTGTTCCAGTTCAGTGCCCTGCAAGGTCCATGTCTCAAGAACAGGCAAACTGCCAGTCAGTTCATTTGGACCATTTTTGCTGAAGAACTCTAGACACCATAATTCAGTACTATCCTTATTACTCTAAAACTCCCTCCTCATTGACTGTCATACACTGAGCTTTTCATAACGAGTAAATATAGTAACTGTTTCCATAATAATGTTAAAAATACCCCAACAGATTAAATGCAACAGATGAAACAGGGCCATAAATACGTATGTCTAGCAACATGACCAAAATCACCCCTCTTCCAACTGGGCACTGGGCCATGAAGAAAAGCTGCTGGTGTTACAATTTCAGTGCTGAGCCTTATGAGAAGCACAAAGCTGCAGCAACAGTACTGTAATCATGCACAATATATACAACCTGAGCTGCAGCCAGGGCCTTTAAGCTCCTGAGCCCTTGCCAGGCTGTGCCACTGACCCGCAGACAACAAGTCACCATATGGTCCCATACTCCGTTCCGCTCATCTGTCTTGTTGGCTTTCCAGACATCTGGGACAGCATAAAATGTACTTAGAGCTGTTTATGACTCAAGTGAGAGGGCTGAAAAAAACCATAAAAACTATTATTATCTCTGCTATACTACATGACTTGTCACATTAGCAGTTTGGTCTGGTTCCACCTCCCCAGATCTTGTTGTAAGGTTTTGTCCTGTCACTAACATCAGGAGTAATGAGGATACTGGTTATATTGTTTCCAGCAGAAAAAACTAGGGCAGACTCCCGATCACACTCAGATACCCCCAAAAGCCCCTCTTTAACGTGGCTGTGTATCAACTAAATGAGGGAGACAGAAGGGCAGGAATAGACGTCACAGAATCAACAATGTTGGAAAATGTCTTTACGATGGCCTAAACACAGCCAATCAACCACTGAGCTGAGCAAAATCAGACTCAAGCCCTAACTCACAAAAATCATGCATAACCACAGAACCAAGTAATACCAAGCACATGGATGAGATTCAGTTTCAGCACTGTTTATTTCATCAGAAACTAGACCTGATTTTCCTGAAGTAATACACTCATCTAAAAGAATCTGAACTCCATTTGGGTTTAAGTATCGACTCTTCCCCTAAAGGACAAAAGAACCCTCAGAGAGGTACCAATCATTGGAATCTTTGTTGGAGGGACTACATAGACCTTGTGCAGAAACAAGATCCTAAAATCTTTTGACAGTCAAAAACCCACTTGCACCATCTCAAAAGACAATGACAATGGTTTTCTGTGAGCTGAATTTGGTGAGGGTAAAGTGACGCCACATGAAAATTCTCCATAGTCATGTAATATCCACTGTCTATTAGCCCACCGAAAGTGAAGCATTCACATTAGGCATGTGATCATCCAAAGCTTCTTGTGTCAAGAGTACACACGGCTGATTAGAAACTTTGGGCCAATGGAAATCCTTCAAGCCCGTTGCTAGAGAACAGAAAGTGGCAGAGGTGCAGAAGCAAATCCTATTTGGGGTCAATTCATAACACATCTCTATAGTTTGTTTCTTTAAATCTTATCTATGCGCAAATAAACACAAACATGCTGACAAACTGGTTGAGCAGCTGGTGTGGTTAACAGCAGAAAAATCCCTGCATCCTCTTCCTATAGCCACTTGTTTCAATCTCACATATTTATACCGAATTAACCCATAACAGATCTTTACCAGGAATGATAAACAGCAAAGCAGCTGCTAAATGCTCCAAGGCAACAGGTTGAGGTGGAGGGGAAAATAGAAGTCCCATCATGAGGTGGAGGTGGAGGGGAAAATAGAAGTCCCATCAACTATTTGGTGGGTATTGAATTCACAGGCATCCTCTGGAACTAAGGGATGGGATAACTCATTCACCATGCTGGAAACTCAGGACTGCAAGAGCAGTGAAAAGACAGTAAGTGTTGCTGTAGAGGAACGAATGGACACAAGAGGAACAGTGAACTATGCAGTCTCTAGCACTGGCAGGACCAAATACAACTTGGCTGTCATATCAATTACAAATGAGATAGCAGCAACCATCACAAAGCAAAGCTCCGGACATCTGGAACATATCCTCATATGAAACGCAATTAAAGTCCAGTAGCATTCCCAGTGCTGAGAAGTGGTGGAAAGGGAGGGAACAGACAACAGAAAATACTTAAGGCAGTATTAGAAGGAATAAGCATCATGAGAGAGAATGGAGATGTGTGGACTGATTTTCCTGTACAATCTTTTTCTTCTTTCATTTGCTACTTCCAATGAAGATTAACAACCATTCCCAAGGAAAAAAAAATATATAAAAAAGAATAAAAAATTGGAAAATGGAATTCCTAAGAAATAGCTTAAAAAAAGAAGGAGCAATTTCAGATCCAAACAGCTCATTCTTATGCATCTTGGGGGAGAAATACACAGGCTTTGCCCTCTCATGTGAATACACTACTTGGTTTTGAGTTCCTATTTTAAAGTCACAGAATGTTCAGAGTTGGAAGGAATGAAAACTAAAGGCCACCACTTCCCACAACCAGTTCATTCCCAACCCTCACTGTACCATTGCTTTTTTTCCTCCCCTTGAAACACAAGGAAACTGGATCCAAAAAACTTTCCGTCACATTTTATTGATAGTAGTTTAAGTAAAACAAACAAAATCAGACTAACACCAGCCAAACACTCCTGAAAAAGCAAAAGTAGGGATTATTTTACAGCAATACGCCCAAACAAGGAGTGCTTCAGCAGCCTCCCAGGATTAACAAGGAGCAGAGATATTCATCTGTTTTAATTATAGCTCCCAAACAGACCGTGGACCTACTATCACCTCATGCGATGAGTCATCTGCAAGATGTCAAGAACTATGCACTACCTCACAGAACTCTCAGACCACCATCTGCTTAGTTAGATGCCTTAAGCCTCAGTATTGTAGCATCCAAACTTCTCTTTTCCAGCCCTTCCTCCTGCAAGACCCACAGCTCCATCAATCCAGTAGCTTCTGTTCCCAGAGCAGTTGTATCTGTTTTCCTGCAGCCTGGTGAGAACAGACAGGACTCCAGATAATTAAATAAAAACACAGGAACTGCATTATTTATTTTAAAGGCAAATGTGTTTTCTAGGAAGAAAGTGCTTTATTTGGGCAAATCTCTAAAGCTGTTTATCAGCTTAAACTCATTATCTGCCCATATGGTCTTAGCACTGTGGTTAGAAAAAACCACTCTGGGCATGCACTAGCTGGTGAAATGTCATCTGCCCTTTTGCCAGAAACCAGGATTTTTGCATTGACGTCAAATTGGGATCCTTGCCACAAGCGAAGGGCCACCATAAGGATAGTCATAATATTTTAATTATGAAGGGATCTTACAGAAGGCAGGGGCAAATCAAGAAAAGCCATTCACAACAAAGTCACTTGATTCACTGTTTGCCTCCTCTGCTCTTTTTGTTTGGGGAGGAGGGGTGGGGAGAGAACAACTTAACTTAGAAAGCAAAGAAAAACAAAAAGGCAAGAGAATGAGACACTAGAGCCAATAAACACACATCAAAGCAGAAGATGGCTCTGCTTCAACTGCCTACAGTATTCAACCCCGGGTAGATTAAGGCAAGATAAAAGGTGCTAGGAGGGAAAACACTACCTCTTCACTTGTTCAGCCCTAATGTTGAAAGAAGCCGAGATCCCAGCTGGCATTGCTGAAGAACACACCATAGACCTAGTTTTAGAGAACCCCACATCTATTCACCCACTGTTGGGGACCAGCTCCATGCAGGGAGGTGGTTTGAAGCCCTTCCTGCTCCCCCATTGAGCTGCTGCAGCAAGCAGGAGCTGGGTTTATTGATTCTGTGAGTCACAGCTAGCCATGGGATACAGAACCAAAGGTTTAGCACAGGACATTAAACCTGACAGTCTGAGCTGTCAACTGGGTTATTCTGGGGAGGGAGAAACAAATTGAAGCCACAGTAACAGATGCTTCTCATGTTTTATGAACTGCAGTATTATTCCTGGTTACAGATACAGTTTCTGCCTTTTAGAACAGACCTGCAGTGCTGTGTATATGGAGTTGTTTGAATTAAACAACTTGGCAGAAAACTTAGGACAGACCAGCATTTTCATACACACACAATGATTCCCGTTTCCCTTTCGCCCCACCCTGAGAAGCATAATACACGTTAAAGCAGCCAAAAATGAGATCAGGATAGAGTCATTCATTGCCATCAGCTAAGGCAAAGATGCAAACGCTCAGACCCCCTCTTCAAAACACACTCAACCTCTTCTCTGTTTGAAGGAATGAAGTTGCTGGGATCTGCTCTAAGTTGTAAAGCAAGCCTGGAAACGGAAGGCTGGTGTTCTTCCCAGGATGTCTTATCCTTAGAGCCCAAGGGGAATAAAGGGATTTCCCCGTGATTTACAAAGGAAAGCTGAAACACTGCTAGCCAAAGCCACCCCCAACGCTCACCCCGCGTTCCGCACCTGCGGGGCAAACGGAGCCTCGCATGAGGAGAAAGCCCTCTCGTGGAAACGGCCAGCATCGCGCACCTCAGACCTCCATCGACCTCCACCCTCGTCCGCTGCCCGCTTAGAGCATCTCCTCTCTCCCCGTTATCCCTCGGGGTGCAGACAGATGCTCTGCCGCCAGCGGTCCCTCCCCAAGACACCGCTAACCCTCCATTCCTCTGCATCAGCGCCTCTCTCTCTGCCTTAAACACACGATGTGGGTACCTGAGCCATTCGTGGGCAAGGCCTGCTCTGCAGAAAGGGTGGGATAATCAATAGAAATCCTGTCTGGATTTTGCTGGCAGCCTGGAATAGCTCAGAAAATTTCAAGCTCTTCCTTTCTTCTTCTCGCCCCGCTATGCTTAAATTCATGGCAAAGTGTGATGTGTGGTATTCCAGCCTCTGCCAACAAAAGCTGTATCTCGGCCACAACAAATACAGGAACATTAACTGCCTTCCAAGGAGGGTCAAGCATTTGAATCAGTTTAACATACTATACAAATACTTCCAGTGAAAGCAGATGATACAGAAGCACTTCTGCACATTATGCTACACAGTCATAATTGAAAGATTCCCCCAAATGACGAGAAATATAAAGAACATGCTTATTCCTCCCTATCATTTGCTGTGTATTTCTGAGACAGAACTTACAAAACCACTAGATACCAGAATAAGCATTACACTGGTAGAATCCATCAAACACTTGGATACACCCTGTTGAATTAAGTCAACTCTTTACTAACTCCACACACTTTTCACCCACTGGTATAATCCAGTGAGAGCCTGAGCTCATAGTGTGTTTATGCATCCCGCTGGGCACATAGCCCTTGCCAGCACACTTCTGCCCAAGCAGCTTTGGTAGCCACTGGCTATTGAGTGAAATACGTGCCTAGAGTCTAGGAACTGCATTCAGGTTTCCTCTTGTTACAGAAACACAAGCAGCAATCAGGCTGGGCTTGAAAACTGCTGAGGGAAGGGCTACAGAAAACAGGTAATTATGATTATCAGACTTCACAGAAAGCCACCCAAGTGTAATGCATCTGAAAAAGCTGTGTCCTTGCTCACTACGATATTTAAACACTAAAGTTATGGGAAAACTTCGTACTGCACAGCCTATAAAACCCGCACGCCTCGATAGGGTTATACCTCACTAACATGTTCCTGCTGCTACAAATCCCTATCAGAAAGCAGGGACTGACCCAGGTGGTGGGACAGCAAAGTCTGAAAGAGAAAATTCCTACTGAGCTGGACCCAAGTCAGAAACACGGGAAACTCTCGCACCCCCCATCCAAACTTCAGCGGGTAGAACGCCCCACAACGCTGCGAACGGACGGCAGAGTGCTCCGGGCACGGCCCGCAAGCACCGGAGCCTCCTCCGCTTGCCTTTAGGAGGAAGCGTGGGGGATAAAATGCAGACTACTAAAGGTATACTAAGGGTATAGAATGCTCCGAGACCCCCCGAGACACTCCCGGTACCGACGGGGAGAGCATGCCGGGCCCCGAGAGGTGCTACCGGCGGGGCTCGCCCGGCTGCTCGGGGGAAGCATTTCAACTCACTCTCGCGGTGCCCCTGGGAACTCAAGCGGCAGCAGAGGGAGCCGAGCCCCTTCCGTGAGAACCCCAACTGGCGGCGTCCCAGTGCGGGTGCCCCGGGCAGGAGGACGGAGCCTCGGCAGGGCTTGGCGGAGGAGCGGCTGCTGGGGGCACCCCGAAGCGAACCCTAACCCGGCCCAACGCGAACCCCGTCCCGTTACCTGCCGGCGGCTCCCCCACGGGGGACACACGGAGCTGTCGGCGGGCGGCTCCCGGCGTCGCTGGGCTCCCACTGCCGTGCGCGCCCCGTGCCCGGCAGCCGCGGAGCGCCGAAGCGCAGCGCAGCCGGCTCCGCCCCACGGCCGTGCCCCTTCTCCGCCCAGCCCGGCCCGGCCCGGCCCTCCCGCGGCAGGAAACTTCCCAGGAGGACCCCTCCAGATCGGCTCTCGCTCCCTTCGGGGGCTCCGGGGAGCGGCAGCCTAAGGGGGTGGCCCAGGGGCGGCCACTGGGACCCTTCCCCTCGGGGTTAGTCGTGAGCACGATGCCCGCCGGCTCTAGGGTGCTCCAGTAACTCCTGATGGGCTTCGGGTGCACTAGGAGTGCAAAGGAAAGAGAGCGGGAAGGTCGCTTGGTGGCCAGTATTAGTGAGAGCTGCCTAAACGCGTTGGAAGATGAGTCAGAGCCGCTTCAAACAAAGGATGACACTGCAGGATTGGAAAGGCTGTCAAAAAAAGCCTACCAAACCAAATGAAGAGCCCGTGTTTGTACCATAGGGAAAGCCAACCCACCTAAGCCTGGTTTCCGAAGGAAAAAGGGCTTGTAAAGTTGTGCTCCCTGTGTGTGCCAGTAACTTCTGAGTAACTTCTGAGCCAACGATTTTAACTAAGTTTGATAACTGTAAAACAGGTGACTGTGTAGAAGAGATCATCCCTTTTATTGCTCCTGCAAGATCCCGAATCCAAGAGCATCCAACACACCAGGGAGGGATCAACATGACTCTCCCCTAACAAAAGTCCTTGCTGGGTTGGAGAGAAAGAAATTGAGGGAGAGAAAAGGGTGCGAAAGTAACACTTACTCTCAGTAGCAATAAAAAGCCCAGAAGTGAGGTGCTAGTAAATTGGATTCTCTGCTCACATGTAGCAACAGAGAGATCAATCCCACAAGGGCCAGATCCTGTGAATGGTCCTGGGTAGATACATCCTCATGCTGATAACATGTCCTGTTTATTTCCTGATGCTCCATAAGATGGGGGATGCAGATCTGGACCCTGAAAGCTTTCTATAAAACAAGAGACCAACCATGCAGAGCAAAGGAGAAAACAACCAGCATCCCTGTTTAAACATCTCTGCTAAGGCCTCATATATCTGGTAATGAACAGTTATAATGCTCCCCAGGTACAGATATTTGTTCGCATTGGCTTGCTGTCTTTTTCCTAATGTGATCTAAAAATAGGGAGATACACATAAAATTGAACAGCGATGGTCCCAAATCTATTTCTGTGTAACAGCAAAAACTAGATCACACAAGCAGATCGTCTTTGTAATGTGTGTTTTGTTACAGCCTATTGCTTGAGACAGGCAGTCATTTCAAGGTCTGATATTTTCTTGTAATATTTGGGCCCATGTTTTTCCATTTCTGTTTCACTGTTCATTTATTTGTGTCACACAGCATGATCCTTGGTCTCCTTGGTCTTTGTGGCAGAGCAGGGGATTTCCATTTCTTTATTAGACACAGTTTGACGCGAGGTAATAGCCTTGTTCCTCATTTGATTCCTTTGCAAAGGAGGCTATTTTCCAGGAGGCTGGCTTGTCATACCCCTTGAGCAGCAGATCATGGTTCTTTCAGGCTTAGATTGCATTTGTGCTTTGCAAAGCTGTCAAATTGAGCTCTGTTGGTCCTCCTTCTGCACTCCCCCATAGCAGTCTCATATATTTACCCCTGCACTCTCACAGGACCCTTCCAGGACCCCACATGCCAGGCAGTTTTGCTGTGTAGAGTCATGGAATCATGGAAGAGTTTGCATTGAAAAGGGTATTAAGATCATTAAGCCATTGGCAGGGAGACCTTCCACTAGAGCAGGTTGCTCCAAGCGCCTGCATCCAACCTGGCCTTGAGCACTGCCAGGAATGGGGCAGCCACAGCTTCTCTGGGCACTCTGTGCCAGGACCTCAGCACCCTCACAGGGAACAATTTCTCTCTAATATCTAATCTAAATCTCCCCTCTTTCAGTTTAAAGCCATTCCCTCTTGTCCTTCACCTTGTACCTGGTGAATAAGCCATAAAAACATGTGTTTGTGTATGTCTGGCCACCCAACTCCTGCCTGTTTGGTGGCCTAACACACAGATCTCATGCATAGGGTTTCTAGGAAACCAAGTAGGCTCAGTCCTGCCCCAAACACCACAGCTTGAAACAGCTTCAGGCTCTATAGACAAGATGATTTCCTCATCAGGGACACTCTTGGCATTTTTCCACCAACTGTCCCCCTTCCCCCTCCTTCCAGTGACATCATTATTGGGATATTTTTGGGGGAAAAAAGCACAAGGCAGTGTATCCCAAGACTTGTTTTCTGGTTTCCATCCTGATGCAGTGGAACTGTTTTGTAAATGAACAAAAGTCAACTATATGTGACCCCAGCTTTCAGATCCTCCACATGCATGCGTAGACACAATAGTGCTCTTACATGCTCAACTGTGCAATTTAAGGGGCCACCATTGAAAATTAGCTTCCCGAGTTTATAGTGCTTTCACTGTGGTGAAGGAGCTGCTTTGTGAATCCCAGCCAGCACTGAATTGAGTTTTGCATTTAAAGCTGGGGTTTACGTTCTTTGTTATGTGTAAAGGATATGAACCTACAGCATAAGAGCAACCTTTGATAAAACCTATTTAATGATAGTAACTTTGTAAGAGGGCTGGTTTACTTGTTTGCTGAGAAATAAATCACTGAATTGAAATGAGAACAAAGAAATAGTGCCATGATTTAGCCCAAAACACTAACACCACTTTCTCCTGTTTCAGAAGTACTGCAGCCTTCCCACTGTCTGAAGGGTCTGTCCCTTGAATATTACACCATATATATCATAATCCAAATAGTCTCTCTGTTGTATTTCTGATAGATTTAGGTTTTCAGAAGCAGAAACCACAATGTGGGGAAGCTGTGAACAAATTGGGGCAGGTTCCTCGCTGTTGTAACCGTATGGATGTTGAGAGAATTGAATTTCACTCCATACAGCTAACCCATTGCTTATCAACCCTTTCCTGTCTGTGCTTCACATCTTAGTTCTCAAGTTCACAGTTTCCCTGTGGCTTCCTTCCCCTGGCCTCCCCACCTTTCCTCCCATTTCCTTTGCCTGCAAACTCCTCCCTTTCTTATGCTATTATTTTCTCTTGGTGTTTCTACTAATGTCTTTCCCAATTTGTTGTGGAGGCAGATAAAGCAGGAATCCAACCATGATCCAGCTTGGCTGTGGTTCCTAGAGCTGGACTGACATAACTCGTTGCCTAGGCAGATGGGTAGAAGGAAACTCTCTGGCATCTGCATATTGGAACCTGAGTACCAGTCTATTTCCAGATAACACAGCACATTCCAGGAGCAATCTGTGCTCAGTTGGAATCACACAGTGTTATTAACTCTGCCATGAGACTGAATGGCACTTCTGAGAGTGCAAAACAAACAAGGTCCTAGCCACAAAGACCTCAAGATGACAAACCTGATCACCTGCTCCCAGATAAAGACAGCAAAGTGAGTGATCCTCTGGTTCTCCCTAAATGTCAAGCACTTGCAGTGCTGACTGAAGGCACACTCATCACCATGCTCCCTCATCTGCTCTCACACTGCACTCCCAGCGCCTCTCCATCAGGCCTGGGAAAACAGCATGAGGGGGGCAGTTGATGTACTGGTAGTGAGAGGTTTGTTTGTTCATTATTAAAATCATAATCAAAACCTTGCCAGTGTACTTCTTCCAACCCAGTTTTGTTTTCCCAGGCTCAGCTGGGATGAATCGAAGCTGAATTGTTTACGAGCTGGTTTCTTTGTCAATATCAGCATTTCCCGAGCATTTTCATCCCAGAAAGAGCTAACATTGTGGAGGACAAAAACATCACAGGTCCTCATGCAGCTTTGCCAAGGTAATTCTTTATTTAATCAAGAACTAAGCTGTGTTTTGAATATTCATTTACAGGCTTGCTTTTCTCAGCTTGATCACACAGTAATATATATGCATGTTTTACTGAACAAGCATGTTTCATCATCATCTCACATATGACCTTCTCATGGCTCTCAGACCCACAGACCACTTTTGCTTCTAGGGAAAAAGACATGCTCTCCTTAAGGTTATCCAACCCATGAACATCACCTCAGACACATTGAGATACTCACATAGGTAGTGTAACTTCCCTAAATGCTTTCCTGCCCACCTCCCTCCTTCCTTGCCTTTGAAGTTGCAAGGCTACACAAAAGCTGGCAGTGCTGCCTAAAACCAAAACTGAGGAAGCACCAATTGAATGAACCCTTGGACTCTGCCCATAAAAATCTCTATTAAGAGAATTCTTTGTAATAATTTTAATATTCAGGATTGAAGGGATTCTGTTAAAGCAAAACGAACATATTTAAGATGATAGTCGCCTCCATTCCTAGTAACAGGTATTACTGTGTGTATTACTGTGTATTATCCCCTCATCAGGGACTATAGCGATAGTATTAGGGGTAATGGGTTCAAACTTCAACAGGGGAGATCTAGGATATAAGGAAGAAGTTCTTCCCTGTGAGGGTGCTGAGGTGCTGACACAGGTTACCCAAGGGAGCTGTGGTTGCTCCATCCCTAGCAATGCTCAAGGCCAGGTTGGATGGGGCTTGGAGCAACCTGGTATAGTGGAAGGTGTCCCTGCCCATGGTGGGGAATTGGAACTGGATGAGCTTTAAGGTCCCTTCTAACCCAAACCATTCCATGATTCTACTGAACTGAAAAAAAACCAAAAAAAAAAAAAAAAAAAAAAAAAAAACACAAAAAAACAC
>NDXB01020547.1:87165-104342 GCA_002631895.1 Agapornis roseicollis
AAAAAAAAAAAAAAAAAAAAAAAAAAAAAAAAACAAACCAGAAAATATCCTGCCCACTCTTTGCTTTTTTATCTTAAGTTTCCTAAAATGGAGTTTCTGCCAAACCCTGAGGATTTCCAACGGCACATCCTTTGAGAAAGTCCTCAACGTTCATATTTCCTCTGAAATTCACAGCTGAGCTTTTCCTGTACTTCTTGAACCCTACGTGGAAACAAACTTTCTTTCCCACAATCTTTTCCGAGATTCTCACAAAGGACAAGCAAAATGGAGGCCCACATCACACCAGATGGTTTAAATATGACGAGAGAGATAAATACAGAGGAACAGTAATCCCCATTTACAAATAGGAAATTGAGGCATGAAGAATGAATGCCGAAGAAGGACTAGGAGCCTGTGGCAGATCCAGGACATGAGCTAGGAGATCCTGGATCCCAGACAAGCTCCTTATTCATCCAAACATCTATCCTCAAATGTTTTGACACTCCTTGGCATTTGTATTTCTCTTCTAAGACAAAGGGAGGAGGCTCAAACGTCCTTATAAAACTCCAGCTTAACACGTAAAATCTGAAGCTGTTTTTATTCTCATGAGATTTTACAAAGCACCTTTCTCCTTTAAAAACAATAACTAAAAGAAAGGTATCAAACACAGCTGCAGGGTTTATTCTTCCTTGAGATGTTCCAAATAAATAACACTTTATTGGACAGTTAAAGTTCTCCGGTATGTAGCTCACAGATATCTACCGAGAAAAACAGTAACTGCCAGGGGGCAGATGGAAGTGTTGAAAACTTCACTTCTGACTGCAGTTAGATGGTCACCCTGCAATTTGTTTCAACACAGCCAGTTGTGTTGCCATAACTTGTTAAACATCTGCTAAAAACATATGGAATCCTCCTGGGGGATGTAAGCTGATGCCATTCATCAAACTATTTCACTCTTTCCCTTCTCCCCAAATGACTCCTTCCAGAGAGCCAAGTGAAGCAAAGGATTCTGATGTCTAGTATAGATGGGGATCCCAAGCCAGAAAAGTGGTGATAGCTCCTCTTGTACCTGGGAGAAGGTCCTATCCAAGCAAATTCTTTCTCATGCAACATGGTTAAGGAGAAAAACAGAACAGCACATCATCAGAACTCCAAAGCATTCATTGCACTGGGTCCTTAGGTGAAAGGAGGTACCATGGTGTCCTACAACAAAACTACTCCCTGTTCTGTAGAAGCTGGTTTAAATTGGCACTACCAGCTTAGCTGGGAGATTGCTGACTTTTGTTATGGAACCTAATGTACTTCCTGGTATCACATAAAACAGCATTTTATTAAATCCAGACAGTTGGACTGTCTAAGCACTGGGATAAACACTCAAGGCTGTGTAAAATGAGCACAAGAAGGCTGTAAAATACAACCACAGTGTTAATGAGCTGGAGTGTTACAACTCGCACTCCACTTGCTGGTGGAAGGGTTGCTGGACATCACACATGATCCCTGAAGTTTCCATGATCACATTCAGTTCCCTGGGGTGTAGCTTTGAAGATCTCCAGTGACAGATGGAGATGTTGTATCCTAACAAGTCCAGAAAGCAACAATAGAATAGAATCATGGAATCACAGACTGGCTTGGGTTGGAAAAGACCTTAAGATCATCCACTTCCAACCCCCTGCTACAGGCAGGGACACCTCACACTAGACCACGTCACCCAAGGCTCTGTCCCACCAGCTTTCTTTTGCTCTCAGAAACTTCTGGGTTTTCCCAGTTATGCTACTTTCTGTAATAAAAGTATTTTTGTGAAGATCTCTTTTCACTTGACGTTCACCCCCCCTTCCAAGCATACACACAGCCAGAGTAGGAAGAAAACTACACAAGTTTCACCTCTTTTTCTTCAGTCTAAGAATCATGAAGCCATAGAATGGTTTGGGTTGGAAAGGACCTTAAAATCATCCAGTTCCAACCCCCTGCTATGGGCGGGGACACCTCACAAGCGTGTCAAGGTCCCTCTGGATGGCATTCCTTCTCTCCAGTGTATCCACCAAACCACACAGCTTGGTCTCATTGGCAAACTTGCTGAGGGCGCACTCAATCCCACTCTCCATGGCAGTGACAAAGATGTTAAACAAGACCGGTCCCAACACTGATCCCTGAGGGACACCACTTGTCACTGGCCTCCAGCCAGACACTGAGCCACTGACCACAACTCACTATTGCACTTTAAAAAGTAACTAATCTTAACCAAGTCTGCCTCAATCCCGCCATGCAGCATTAAGCGATTTTATAGCTCCTATACCTAGCATAGATGCTCTATTCCCTTACGAGCTCCCATTCACTGGCACAGGAGCAGGGCTGCCTTACACACACATGCACAGGAGAAATCTTACTGTGACGGTAGTGAGGCAGTGGAACAGGTTGCTTAAAGAAGTTGTGAATGCTCCATCCCTGGCAGTGTTCAAGGCCAGGTTGGACAGAGCCTTGGGTGACATGGTTTAGTGTGAGGTGGCCCTGCCCATGGCAGGGGGTTGGAACTGGATGATCTTAAGGTCCTTTCCAACCCAAACTATTCTATGATTCTATGAATGAAATCAAGGTCCTTGGGACCCCTTCACCAGGTGCTGATCAATCAGCCTCCCATTTTTACATGTGGGAGCAAACAGATGTCAGAAATACGCAGTGATTTCCCCAAATTGGCATCAGGATTAGATTTTAGCGCTCCTAATCTATGATCAAACCACATGATTGCACCTCTACCAGCTACTTTAGACACCAGGTTTCTTTACCTGAAGAGGAAAAACATTTCACTGGCTGGACAATCATTATTCAGAACAACTCTTGTACAAATACAGTTATTTTACAACTTAAGAATATGGATACTTGTAGGCCACTGTGGAGCACAGGTTAGAACGATGTGAATCCCTTATCTAACTGATTCCTGCTTTGAATGTTTTAAACAACATTGTGAGTTACTAGCTGCTGTTTCCTATCAGGAAGAGATAAACTGTAAATTTATTAGAGGTTGGAGCCAACTTCAACCCTGTCTTTACTAAACTGATTTCAATGCAGTAATGCCAAGGACACAATCTCTTGTCTAAGTAGCCCTTAGCCACCTAGTGAGATTAACCTATTGTACATACATCACAAAAGCTTGCGTAGCAAGAGAATGGCATCTCCTTGTTTCCTGTTTTTCTGAGCTACCCTCAAAGAAGGATCCAGAATGTGGATCCTGTTTGAAATATTGCTCTTCCAGTCTACTAGAAGGTTGGATCCAGAAAACCCTTGAAACCAGAGGAGTATGGACAGCCTGGCAAAGGCTCTGAAGCTTCCTGCTCTTCCCTCCTGTTGTAACCAGCCCTTTTGCACAGCCTTTCATGTCATCTTTTGGCACTGGGTGATCCTGGAAGTGATAACAAATTGCAGGAGTGGCTGTGAAAGATAAAGACATTAAGAAGTTAATGTTAACCCAATTTTCCTGAAGTCATGCAATGTACAGTGAGTACTGAGTCCTGATACTAAGGAGTCCAGAAAAGAACAGGGGTTTGCCCAAACCACTTCTGCAGCACTCAGTTAAGGTAAGACACTGCTCTAGTAGAGATGCAGAGGGGAAGAAGCAGTGCAAGCCCTCAGGTTAGATCCTTCTGGGCAGTCTGCAATCCAGACTGTACATTTCCATCTTCCTCCTTCTCAGCCTGTGTCTTACAGGCTCTCTTCTGCTTTTTCTTCCTCTTTTCTCTAGGCTCATTTTTCCTCAATCTCTCCAGCCCTGTTGTGTTTCCTGCAGGGGGTTTCCATGTTGTCTTCCAGGTGCTCTCATTTCCTTTCCACAGGTAAAGACACAAAGCAGAGAGACAGTAGGGAAGGG
This sequence comes from Agapornis roseicollis, assembly GCA_002631895.1. Taxonomy (NCBI): domain Eukaryota; kingdom Metazoa; phylum Chordata; class Aves; order Psittaciformes; family Psittacidae; genus Agapornis; species Agapornis roseicollis. Next base: position 91,004 of record NDXB01020547.1, read on the forward strand.
AGGGTCAGAGGCAGAAAGGGCTTTTCAGCCTGACATAATGAGGACAAATACCTCTGTCACAAGCAGAAGCAATAACATGTTAGAAAGGAGGAGGCTGGAAATTCTGCCTGTCTTGGAAACAGTCACTGAACTGAAGCAATGATTTGGGGAAGCCTAGGGTATTGATAGAGCAGCTGGTCTCCTTCCAACTGAGATTCGCTGTGTTCCAGGGCTATAATCAGGCAAACAGAGAAATTTGCAAACCAAGTCTTTATTCAATGTGCCAGGGAGCAGCTGCCCCTTCACCTGAGCTAGAAATGGCTTCACTAATGCACAGCATGTGCACAAGTCACTAAAGAGCCTTCTCCCTTCATCAGTCAGAGGAGTGCAGTTGTGTGTGCAGCAGCACTGGCAGAGGCAAGGGGGTGGCGAGCTATTAAGAAGGAAGCCTGATGGCCCCTTGAGAGCATCAGGAGTGGGGAAATAAAATGAAATTAAAGAAACCTTTCACCTGAATTTTAATCATACCCAAGGGAAGACACGAGATTCAATACAAAACATTACACAGCTGCTTTGCTCCACGAGATTAACTTCGTGTAACAGGATGAATAAAAATATTCCCACTTCAACTTTGTGAAACATTCTGCCCTGAGGCAGTGAGAGAAATGGCACAGAATGCAGAATGAGGCAGGGAGATGAGCTAGGGATGCTTTTAAGCTCTGTGCAAGTCACCCACCCAAAGCTGGGCTCTGACACAAATCTCCTTCAGCATCTTAAATTAATAATTCATCCTGAGCTGGGCAATCATTACACAATCTCCTTTTGTAGACAGACAGTAAGAGAGAACAAATAGGAGAGTTAATGTTGGATGGCAATACTGTGGATCTTTGAAAGCAACAGGCTATGACAGCACTTCTTAGGTTCCCCCAGCACTACGCTTAGAGCCTTGGCATCCGTGAAAGACTCTAAATGTACGTGTATGAGGAGTGACCCACTTCTGCAATTGGAAGTTGGAATGCCTCCCAGATGCACACATGACGTTTTGGCAACACACAGAGAGAGAAGTTCAAGGAAAGTAGGAAAAGAGTTCAGGAGAGGAGTGTGAACAAAAACATCAGAGCAGCAAAACACACAGCTCTAAATTCTTTGTAATCAGTCATCCAAGATGAGCTGTTATCGAGGTCACAAGAGATCTTTGTGGTAGAATCAAGGCAACCTCCTTTAGCCACCAAGAGAAGTTGTAAACTCACATCACAGCCTGTCAAAGTCAGCAGGGACTTCTCTATTGATTTACAAGAGCTGAAGATAGAACCTTTTTACTTTTCAAGCTGTAGAGTATATGCAAGTCCCTTGACAAGTAGCTTTCCCTGGTAATCCCATTTATGAAGCACAAGTGGTATTTCCTTAGTGTTCAGCATGACAGGCAACGTGCAATGCATGAAATACATTTCCATCTATGTTTAACAATTTCTAAAATAACCTGTTTCCTCTTTCTAATTAAAATTATCAGAAACATCCCACTGATCATCCTGAACTTATCTTTTTGGGGCAGCAGTCTTCTTAGGTCCTGAAAATTAAGCAGCTTCTAGCACTGGCTAGGCCTTGGAAAATGAACCCAGACCACAACAATTGCTATGAGTCAGATACGATCTTTCTTCTTTTATGCCAGATGAAAATTCACATCATTGTGGTGCCAGTCACAGAAATAAGCAAAACAGTGTTGCCTAGGACAGCAGTGTGCTCATGGATAGTGTGCTGCCTACTTAGTCTCTATGGGAGCTCTGAAAGGCAGGTTGGCTCTCAGACAGAAGACAGCATTATTCAGAGCAGATGCAACAGGCACTTACCTGACCCCTCTCAGGTGTCTGGCATCCATAGTTGTAGCAATCCCAGTTCTCCAATTCAGCCTGCAATTACATTTGTACTCCTTTCTGCTTCTTTTCTCTTGCCTGTGGAGAAAGCAGCCTTGTTCCTGTCCCTCATCTTGGGGGCTGAAGAAATCAACTTTGTCTATGCTGTTGAGAAGTCACTCCCTGGCACTGGTGATGCTCTGCAATCAGAGGTGTTCTAAGTGAGGTGTAAATCAAGGTACATGGTCATAAAACAGCTAGTGACAAGTCTTGGAGGGGAAAAAAAAAAAGGTGTTATCTTTAGTAACCAGGCCAAATGCCAGCTCCAGCTAAGATAACAGACATTCTACTGACTTCCTGCAATTTTCCTTCAGTGAAATATTATCCTCCCTACTTCCTGTCAGAGTGTCATTTAACACTGCTTTGCCAGTCTACTGTGATTCACTCAAAGGAAGCTGCACTTCAGTAAAGGCTAAAGCAACTCTGCTACATAAGCGATGCGTCCAAACTGAAATTCAGACTGAGACTTATACACGTAGTCAAGAACGTGCATGAATTCAGTGCTTTAATTTTTGTCAGTGGAATTAGCAATAACCCTTTATTGTAGGAAAAGAACAGCAAAAAGATTAAATAAGTAGATGACACAAGCATTCCTGCATGTATCTGGAGACTGGGTGTTACTAAAATTACTTCTTCAGAGGAATAGCAAGACCCTTCTCTTATAGCACAGTAATCTTGGATTCCAGCAGCTACTAGTTCTATCACCTATGAACAACTGCTGCTCCTAGAGACTGCACTGAAATGCTCTCCAAACAGCACATATCATCCAGTTTCCACTATCTTTAATTATGATAGCTACTGGGCCATATCTACATCCGTATTTGCTGCATATATTGCAGTTCTGCCTCAACGATGCTTTGCAGACAAAAATGCTTTATCATAACATATCGCTTGAACCCAAGATAAAACTACATGAAAACAATTTATCCCTACCTGGATATTTGCACTGGAACATGCCAGTGTACCTGAGGAAGATGGAACAGCTCCAAAAGCAGGCAGGAGGAACTGTTGTTTTTCTGTTCACAATGGATTTCCTCCTCAATCAGGCATGTTCATTAAAGCTTGTTTCCTTTAGCAGGATCACCATAAAGGGCAATTGTGGAGGAGGAAAAGGAGTACAGACTTATGGCTTGCCATCTTCCAGGATTTGTCCTGAAGATTAATTGTATCCACTCCTTTAATGAGGCTGAGTCTCCACTGAATGAGTCACCAACATCTTCACATTCTAGTGTGACTTTACAATAACAAGACATCCTCTCTTTACATGTAAAGCTGTGTCTTTCACAGGAGCACAGATCACAGGCCAAAGGGGAAAGACATAGCTATTCACTGAAATGCAGGTAGCATCAGAGCCTCAGCATCCATACACCAGCCCTGCTGTAGCTAATAGGCGATTTCTCTATCGAGTGTCAGACTGTTCACATGTGTGAACATCTCCCTTTCCTCCCCAAGCACTGATGGTGGTGTTGATGGAGGTGGGACCACAGCCAGCTGTTCCCTGACACAAGGTGTGCCAGGCAGTGGGATACAGCTCTCAGCTCCAGAAGCTGTCAAAGCCATCACAGGTTTATGTTTTGTGGAAGTAATTAGGGACTCCCCATTGCTCCTCCACTACCTCCCATTTGTAGGGCAATCGTATCAGAGTCGAGTCCTGCTCAGTCAACACTGCCAGCCTCCCCTGAAGCCAGTGGGGACTATTAAGAGAGGTTACTGGGGCAGATGGAATATTCCCCAACGGAACACACATATGCAGAGCTATAGATTTTGCCCTTGAATATAGCCTGTGGCATATTCCATCAGATAAATGAAAGCTGCTATTCTCATTGATTTTTCTTAATAATTATTTGCATCTCCCCTTGCTTCTAGTCACTGTAATAGCACTTCCAGGATGCAGTAGATACACTCATTCATGTCTTTTATCTTCCCTATAGCCTCGATTTTTCCCATTCACTGGCTCAACTCTCTCCACAACCAGCGCAAGGATACAGAGCCTTTGTGCTAAGGGAGTGCGGCAGGGGAGCTGCTGCTGCTCACCAGACTCCTTCTGTTAAGGTTTGCAAGGAGAAGGGACTGGCTCCAAAATAGTTAAGCTTTGGTCCTTCCCTCACCACCAACAAACTCAAAGACACTGAGCTCATTTTGTCCTCCTTCATCAGCTAAAAGCCTTTAGGACCAGCTGAAGTGAGTTTCTTATGCAGTTGGGCTTCCCGCTGTTCACATGAGGCTCACTGGGGGATCAGGACCTGTGAGTTTTGCCAGGATGAAAAGCAGTTTCCTGCTAATAGAGGATCCCTCCAGCAGAGTCCTTGCCCTTCCCTTCTCTCCCCCCTGGGTGAACTGCCATTGACCCAGTGAATTCAATTAGTATGGTTCTTCCTTTATCAAACAAACCCCACATGGCCCAAACCAAACAGGGTGTATTTGAAAACAAATGGATTGAAACGGCCCTAATCTACTCAGGCACTGTCCTTTGCATATGTTCCCTCCGAGTCAGCCCAGCCACAAATACAATCAGGGAATCATCAGGATCCCATCTGGTCTGCAAAAAAAGAGAGGAGTCTGACCCTGCAGAACAGAGGCTGGGGCCTGTATCAAATGGCCTTTTGCAGTGCCTTGACACTGATTTTGGGACCAGTTTTCTGACTGTCCCCATTGTTGTCCCCTTGGGGAAAGTGGGATGGAGCCTCAGTTGGAGTCCTAGGGAAGAAAGCTTGTATGACCTCAGCTCCTCATCAGGGATGCACAGTACCACTGTATGCAGCCTGGACAAACCACACTAGCTAAAGCACCTCTGTAAGCCACTGCAGCAGAAACTACAGCACCTTGTCTAGAGAATTCTGAATCACTTCAGCCTCTCCATATACGAAGATGAAGAAAGCCCAGAGGAGGGCCATGAAGATGCCACGAGGGCTGGAGCACCTCTCCTATAGAGCCAGGCTGAGAGAGCTGGGCTGGTTCAGCCTGGACAAGAGAAGGCTTCTTAAGGGGAGACTTTAGAGCAGCTCCAGTGACTAAAGGGGCTACAGGAAACCTGGAGAGGGGCTTGGGACAAGGGCCTGTAGGGACAGGACAAGGGGAATGAATGGCTTTAACCTGACAGAACAGAGGAGACTGAGATGAGCTCTTAGGCAGAAGCTCTTCCCTGTGAGGGTGCTGAGGTGCGGGCACAGGGTGCCCAGAGAAGCTGTGGCTGCCCCATCCCTGGCAGTGTTCAAGGCCAAGTTGGACACAGGGGCTTGGAGCAAGCTGCTCTAGTGGAAGGTGTCCCTGCCCGCGGCAGGGGTTGGAGCTGGATGAGCTTTAAGGTCCCTTCCAAGCGAAACCAGTCTGGGATTCTATGATGTGTTCCAGAGATACACTGAAGAACCAGCGGATTTCAAGCCAAAGCTACACAACTGCATAGCAATCAGGGTTGCAAAGACACTAACAAATAAAAGCAGTCCTCCCTTAGCACAGCCCATCCCAAAAGGCTTCTTCCATCTGATCATTCAGACAACAAGGCACTTGAGCCAAGTCTCCTATGTCAGTGCCTGCAGAGGTTAGTCTTTCATGGCACAGTGGGCAGTGGCTTCTCATTCAGCCTTATCCCTCTCTTTGACAACCAAACAACAGGAAGGAGGCAAGAGCCAGGGGCAAGCATTCATTCCAGGAAGATTCAAAGCCAGTGAATCTATTCCTTTTGTACAGCCTTTATACATCTGTTTTCAGTGTATAACACGTGTCTTAGGTGAGTGTAACAAAACTGTGACAAAATAAATCCTGTGAAACTAGACCAGAGATCTTAGAACACATTTGAAGAAACTGCTGAAAAACATCAATTAGAAGTTACCATGTTTTCTGTTCCAGGCTGCCTCAAATATAGGGCAGGACACCCATATCCCTGAGTGGTGGATGTGAATTATCCCACTGGAACCAGCAGCCAGCACTCCAAACTTGTAAGATGAGTTGTCCTTTAAAGCCGTTTCCTTTGCTCCAAAAGCCCTCGACAGCTTTTCCCTGTTTTTAAATACTGGATATTATCTCATGCATTTTATTTTTTTTATGTCAAAAAAACCCAAAAAACAAAACCCAAACCAACCAAACCTGAGAAGAAAAAGGGCAGAAACACGAAGAGGAATTTCTGTTGCACTACCCAATTGCATTCAATGTGAAGAACCATTAGAAGCTGCTACTCTACCCAGCACTGATGGGCAGATTTTTGCACTGCTTCTTTTTCCGTGCAAACATAACACTCCTTACAGAGCCCTCACACAGCAATACAGATGCCTCACATAGAACAAGGTAAAATATATTTGAAGAGGCTTCTGGAAAGGCCCTTTAAGGGAGCTGGAGAAAGCAGCACAATGAGCAGTGCAAGTGCATTGAGCACAACAGAATTCAACGAGAAAACACATTGATCTGGTTTGTCTGATTCTGAGATTTGAGGAACTCACAAGAATGCTTGAAGTTGCTCATTTGCATTGTGCTACCCAGAATATACACTTCTAACCCATCTATTCCCCACAGGCACCAACATCAAAGCTGTGGAAACAACATATCTTTGCATGAAGGTCTTTCTTTTTCATTAACCATTATAAACTAAGGGCAGATATTCCCTCTTCTTTCACAGCTGGAGAAAGCATAAAGGGAGAAGTGAGGGTAGAGAAACAAAATCCATCAGTCACTGTGCAGAGGGGGATTGCTTGGCTGCGTATGCTTACAATTGCCTTCTAACTGTTTGGCTCATTCGTGTAACATATGATGAAGCATGGAAAACCCACCTATAGCCCAAAGGTCACTATGCCACCTGCAGACCCCAGACAACATGCAGCCTTGCACAAATACACATGGAAGTAATTAGGGAGGTAAGGGAGGTGGGATTTGAAGCGGAACCCCCTCAAGTCTGCCGCATTAATCCTTCCAGCTGAGCTGGAGAAGAAGTCTGAATTCCCAGGGGTCTGATTGCTGCAGCTTGTAGCTCTTGGTGGAAAAAATGTGATTTACTGTTTCCTTACCACTAACATGCCATTGCATCCATGCAGTTTGGGTGGAGAGAACAACATAGGGGAGTTCCAAAGGGGCCAGATTCAATTCACTCATTACCTGCAACCTGGCAGGTGGCTTTCTAGTGCCAGCATTGCTCTTCCATACACATTCAGTTTAGAAATGACATTTGGGTTGTTCTTCTAAGGAATCTTCAGTTAAAGGTGACAAGGTCTTTTGGATCAGTGTGGATAAAGGGATGCAAAGTGACCAAGAGTTTGGATTCGTCTCCTCTGTATAATGCTGCACCGCCAAGCCACCATAATACAAAAGCACATCTTTCATGGGCCATACGACCCAGGATGCAACATGCCCCTTAGAGGAAGTTATCTGGTTTCATGACATACAGAAGTGTGCAAACTCTGCAGACTGCTGGCAAGTGCCACATGATGATCATGTCACTTCATCAAGTCCTTCATATGCACTTAGTGAGTGATAAACAAGCCACTACATCCATCTTTGTGCCTTCTTTACTAAGTGAACATACATCATAAGAGCAGCCATCCAAGACCTTTTAATTTCATCATTCCCCCCAGAAGTTTTCTATCTAATTTTAAACTGTCTGCTTACATTTTCTGGATTGTGTCAAATAAACAGACACCTCTATACGGAAAGCTGGGATGCAGGAAGAGGCAGGGATGGGCAATACTAAGATCTCTCTTGTCTTATCTCTTCCTGGAATACAAATGCTGGGCATGGAATTCCTAGTACAATTGTCTCTGTTCTTGTGGATTTGTCTGAGTAGATTCCCTGACATCCTACAGAGCTGTCTCTGCTTCTTGAAAGACAAACAGGTGAATGGAGGGCAGTTCTAAGTCAACAGCAGTAACGCTTCTAGGATCTTTTTTTGCTGAGCCAGGATCTCCAAGCACTTTGCATGATGCAGTCACTCATCTACAGGGTCAAGATTATTTCCCTCCCATGGTGGTTATCAGTGAGGAAGGGGGTTGGTGTCTGCTGTTCCTGCTGAATCTCTCCATGCTGCATTTTCTACCCATCACCCAGTGAAGGTAAACAAACCAGAACAGCTATCTCCATTTGACAAGCTGTGTCTCCTGGTGAGAGAAAAGAAAGCAAAACCTGCTGGGACAGCATCCAAATCAGAACTAGGGGAGCTGCTATGTGGTTTCCCATCATATGGAGAAAATTGAGGTACAACAATACAAGCTACCCAGCAAATCCTCTCACTGAATATGAACAGAGAAGCTGATCTTAATTTCTAAACTTGGACTATCATCTTCAGCTTTTTTTTGCTGCCTTTCCCTACATTTCAAAATGAAGAACAAATCCCAAACCTTCTATAGAACAGCTTTTACTCTGCAGCTTGTTGTCAGTCACATGCTGTACAAAGTAAAAGAGAAATAATTGTGTGGGGACAATCAACCTAAACCTTTCTCTTGCTGATTCAAGCATCAGAGCAAAGGCACGATCAGTTCTATAACCCAGAGTAAGCCTTTTGCAGAATGTCCCCAGACTGCCATTTCAGGAAACGTTTGCAGAAAGTTAATGCCATGTCAGCATCCCCATGTGGGAAATGGCTAATATTTAGGCACTGAAAATGCAGAAATACATGCATTCAGAGGCTGGCTTAAGAGACTTTCACTCTGAATGTGTTGCTTTCCAAAAATGAACAAAGAATCATAGAATCATAGAACAGTTAGGGTTGGAAAGGACCTTAAGATCATCCAGTTCCAACCCCCCTGTTGGGGGCAAGGACACCTCACACTAAACCATGTCACCCAAGGCTCTGTCCAACCTGGCCTTGAACACTGCCAGGGATGGAGCACTCACAGCTTCTCTGAGCAACCCATTCCAGTGCCTCACCACCCTAACAGTAAAGAACTTCTTCCTTATATCCAATCTAAACTTCCCCTGTTTGAACCCATTCCCGCTTGTCCTGGGGACATAGCTTATCACTTGAAAGCTAGATAACTACAATTCATTTAAGTGCTGCTTAATTTCCCATATGAAATAAATGGAGATATTTTAGTTCTGTCTTAACACAAAGGTCTGAAATTTCAGGCATCAGTTTTCCCCAGAAGGGAATTTTCCATCTGACTCATATGAAGATGCTGTCTCCCTGGTGGAAAGCAAAGGTCTCTGGTTAAGGGTCAAAAAGTACATGCTCAGTGTGAGATAATAGTGGTTTTCTGCCTTGTTGGTCCAATACCACAAACATGAGATAATCGTGGAATTGACGCATAGCTCTCAAAGAAAGATACCTCTCCGAGTCTCTGATCACCCTGGGTGAGAGAGTTACACCCGCCCATCAATTTAGGGATTTAAAGCACCTTACCGCCGTGATTGAAAGCCAAATCCTCCCTCATTCTTAGTAGAACATTTTTCATAGGCAGTCCAGTTCTTGTGGAGCCAGAAACCCAGCTTCTTGTGTCAAGAAATAAGACAAGTCAGTGCCTGTTTTCTCCACCTACTTTCTCTACTTTCACTCACAGCAGAGCAATGCAGTTCTGAATCACTTCCCATCACTGAAAGAGCTGTAAGTGGTTACCTGGTCAGGATGGTGCCTCAGTGACAGCAGAATGGCTGAGATGGGGTCTAAAGGAGACACTCCATGTACTCTTCAGTCACTCCTTAGCCCTTGTATGTAACAAGTGTTATCAAAGTAGCTAGACTCATTACTACAATGCTGATTTGTACTGACTCCTGCTCACTCTGGGCTGTAGTGGAGCAGATAAGCTGGCTGCTCTGTATCAAGATGCCTGCTCTGTATCAAGATGCCTGCTCCCTCTGCTTGGCAAACAGTGTGCAGGTTTTCACTGTTAAAAAGCTCATCTTATCAACAGATTCCTTAAAAGAAATTTAGTTTCAGCCTGGGCACAGAGAAAGTCCATACAATTCCTTCTGGTGGAATTCTCTATGAGAGTGAGACAGATACAGGGACATTGTCCAGTGATCCATCACCAAGGACAACACATAAACCAGTGAGGAAAACTTGCAAAGTATATTTTGACCCCATGACCAGAATTTCTCATGAACATAATACCTGTTTGGGCTGAGGAGAGGCTTAAATGCCCAGCTGGGATCCAAGGTGTACTTTTTAACTGTCCAGTTTTTAGTCAGTATTGTTCTTCCTGACTCTGATAAATCAGAGTCTTTGCCCTTCCCTCTATAACAGGGAAAGGAAGGTATGGCATTAACACAGTTTGAAAGGCTCTGATTTAAGGCTTGTAGAAACAATTGCAAGTAAATTAGCTACTGCAGCTTAGCAAGCTGACCTGATGTAACTGTGTACACTCTCTGCTCACAGTGAATGCCTTTTATGTAATATGCAGATATAATAACTAACCTGCTGAGTCTTTTTATTGTTGCCCTTGCAGAGAGAAATAAAGACCTGCCTTCAAGCTCCTTTCTGCTGCTGTCCACAGCTATCTGTCCCATATTTACCCCCTTATACATAAATCTGTTTCCAAAGTGAATTTAAAAGTGTTTCCATAGGGATTCAGCCAAGCAAAGCAGCTACTTGAGGCTCTGGAAACATCTAACCATTGAACACACCAGTGCCTCTTGTCATCTGCTGTACCAGAGTCAAGGTGCACAGCTATATACTTTTCTGGGCAGAAAGCTGTTCCATGTTTTAAGCAATATTGGGAAGTAAACAGTTGCCAGATGGACTAAATGAGAAGATCTGCATTAGTATATGCTGTAGATGGCATTGGCTAGTTTCCACAGCTGCACATCGCTGTGCAACATCCTGCCTGGCATCACTGTGTACATGATGGGACTACCACATTCCCCAGACACACTGGATATTTGACATCTGCCACCAGCATGATACAAGGATGCATGGTTTGATGGGGGTTTGTTGGTAATGAGATCCTCACGTATCTATGCCAAGCATCCATCTGGGTCTTGCAACTGCTTGAACATCTACAATGTTCACCAAGAATAAGCTTGAAACTCTCAGTCCCATAAAGCAGTGTTAGCAGGAATAAGAGGTATAAAGTTGAGGAGACAGTATGGGCAGGAGGTAGCATTGGATTCAGACTCAGCCCTTCTTACTTCTGCCTAGAATTTACACTCTCAAGGAGCTCAAATCTCAAGTAGGATAATTACTTGAAAGTATTACAGCAAAAGATGAATCACTCAACTTTATTAAGGTTTAATGACTGTTTTGATTGCTCTGACTGAGATGACAGGGCCCATTCCACTGTATTTACTAGACCACTTTAAAACAGTATCAATAATTTCAGCATTAGACCTGATGATTTTCTCCTTGTTCAACACTTGGCCAACAATCCAGACTCTTTGTGTCTGCACACTGGCTTATGGAAAATGGAATGGCATAATGCCACAGCCCAGGGAATCATCATCACCCAGATGAGAATGATTGATTTAAGAAACGAAAGTCAGCACTGCTAGCTACGATACCAGAAGCAGACCTTCCCCATGTGAAATAGCTTAGAAACACTGTGGAGTTTGGTGCATGGACATTTTCTTTGCAAAAAGGAGCAATTCCCACTCATTTTAATTTTGCCAGATGGCGTTAGACTTTCTCTTACTAGACCAGTAGTGGCAATTTCATCACACTGAAGGGATACAGATGGGGTAAGAAGAGATGTTTATCTCTGAATATCGCTACATCTATGCTTGCCATTACATCTCTGCCATACAGAACTGAGATGCTGTATGTCACACTCTTGCTCTGGCAACAGCGGAAGCTCTTGTCATGGAGTATTGTGTTACACAGGACCAGACCTCTTCTAGTAGTTACTGACTCTTTTTTTTGTTCCATTTCAAACCTTGAGTTACAGAGGTCAAATACAGTGACCCTAGCCCTCATCTGGCATCAAAGGGAGAGATACAGCCTTTATACACTGTGGGAACTGCAGCTTCAAAAGACATAGCATCAATACATACAGGGAAGTGCCTCCAGCACTTACTCATTACTAGCTGAGGGAAGGCAGGATTTTCCTATAGGTTCCCAGTGGGCCCAAGCACAGAATACCAACAGAACAGTGGCTATGGCTGAGGACAGCAGAGGCCATTCAGAATGGGACCTTTTGTAAATCTTTACCAGCAAATTCCTAGGAGGCACAGGGGAGGATGACTTCTGATATCCCAGATCTTTATAGGTGTGCTCTTAAATATCACTGTGGATAACATGATCTTAAATATCACACCATGGAAGAATTCCTGAGGCATCTGCCACCCACAGCGAGTCAAGAGCAGCATTCAGACATACTTGTCTTCCTTTAACAGTCTCTTGTATTGGCTGCAGCTGAAAGCAGCTAGCAAAATAATGTGTTTTACCTGTTGATTCTAACTTTGTAGGTCTGGCTTCAGTTCACATCACACGGACTTCACCTTTCATACTATAAATGATAACAAGCCTGGTCACCAGACCATACAGATGTACTTTATAGAGCATGTTTGTGCTTATAAGCATGCTCCTGCCTCAGTTCTCAAACAGTTATATCAACCTTTGGATGTCTGAATATTGCAAAAGGGAAGATGGTGCCAGTATCTCAAAGTGACACAGATTTATATGGTTGCTGGGTGCTCTGTTCTATCAGTAGATTGTTGGGCTTATGGGTTTTTCTTCTGGTAACTTGGGGGAAAAGGTAATATTCTAAAGGTTTTTCTTACTATGTTTTCCTTTCCTTCTCTCACATACTTTGGTTTATGTCATTTCTGTTCTCTGATAAATTATACAGTACATTGCTCTGTAATTTGCTGAGATGGCCTCACTTTAAACCTAGATATGTTAATGCATAGTGAAACCCCTGTGACTATGGGACTGCTGTGGGAAGCTGCACGCCTGAATTAAAGTAGTTGTCTATTCAATATTAATGTATTATTATTTATGTTATTTAATATTAATATCTATTATTTCATCTCATATAGAAATTATCTCAATAAAATATAAAAGTAAAGATTAACAGGAAACCCCAGCCCTACAGGAAAGCTCTCCCATCCTAACAGCACCAAGGCAAATGTCTTTTCCATCTGCTCCAGCTGTGTTCAAAGTTCTTCAGCAGCAGCTTGAACACTGCAGTGCTATTACCGAGCTCAGATGCTAGATTTCAAGAGCTGCTGTGTACCTCAACATCCCCTTAGGCTCTCACTGGGACAGGTTAAATCTCCTTTTGTTTTGGTGTGCAAGCTTTGGTCTGACAGCAGCAGATATAAAGGATGCTGCTAGGCTCCTCAGGAACCGTGATATGGAGACACCCTGTTACTAGCTTAGAGCATCCCCTTGATGTATCGCTGAAAGGTTTATTGCATATAGAGTAATCACCAGCAGAAAATACCTGATGCTAAAGATGTTCTGGGAAAGGGGAAGGGCAGGAAAAGGGATAGCAGAAGAGTTTGTCACATATGCCTTGTTCTGAGAGGGCTAATGTTGTAGTTTGAACCCAGCCAGGCAGCACGTTCACCCACTCAACCCCCCCTTTCTGCCCCCCCCC
>NDXB01020547.1:104553-232381 GCA_002631895.1 Agapornis roseicollis
CTCCCCCTGGTCAGATAACAACAGTCCAGTAACCAAGGTACAACACAAATCACTATCGCTATTACCAACAATAATAACAATGACAAAGAAAACAAGGGAAGAGGGTACAATACCACCCGCCGAAAACGAGCCCGACCGGGAAGTTCCCCCTCCTTCCGGGTAACTCTCTGTTACCTCCTGGGCATGACATGCTACGGTATTGAATACCTCTTTGGTCAGTTTGGGTTCTGTCCCTCCTTTCTCCCGGCCCCCCCTTCTCCCCGGCAGAGCATGAGGCTCACAAAGTCCTTGGTCAGGGCAAACATCGCTCAGCAACAACCAAAAACATCGGCCTTATCAGCCTTGTTCCCGGGTTAAGTCAAAACACAGCTACTAAAGAGAAGAAAAACTGACTGCAACTGCTGAACCCAGGACAGCTAAAGATGGTCCTAACCCATTACTTTACAGTATATCCCACTAAACTGCCTAAAAACAGTGATTTCCAACGCTACTGTACTGCCAAATATTAGTGTTGACTGTTCTTTTTTTACTCACACCAGGCTTTTGTCCATTGCTGCTTCGAACAATGGCACCTCATGAGGATGTGGAACAAACAACCACAATTCCTTTCTCAGTGTTTGCTGTGGTGGGAACAAATAGAGGGAGCTTAAAGGAAGCATGAGTTACGAATAGCACAGGTGAGAGGAGAACTGACACAGAAAGGCTTTTGCTATTACAAGCCAGTACTATTTGCTCTGCAGCAAAAAAGAAGGGAATCTTCTCCTCAGCTGTAGCTGTGGCTAAAAAGAGAGGCTCTTTTAGGTCTAAATATGAGGCAAAGTGAGGATTTTCAAGCCTATTTAGAGGACACCAAAGGTTGGGGGAGAAATGGAGTAGACAAATGCAGTCTTCTCCAAGAATGTGCTGTCTAAAAATTCTGTTTAGAGTAAGATCAGAAATCGAGGTGGGTAAAGACCAAGCAACAAGGGGAGAAACTTGCAGTCTGCAGAAATGCCTCAAACAATGCCTTAGGATCACATAAACAAGGTTATTAATAGAAGCTTGTCTCTCCAGCAGCCCTCAAAGGCTGCTTCCTCCCATTCTTCTGTCTGCACCAATTCAAGGCAGAGAAGCCCCAGCTTTAGAAAACCTCATTTGCTCCCTTCTTGTTTTTATCTTTCCCTCCACTGTATTTCCTGTCAGGATTGCAGGTCAGAAAAGCCGGAAATCTCTTTGTACCTCTGTGACTGCCAAAGCCTGACCAAGAAATGTACTTCACGTATGGCTGTTTTCCACCAGCAGTTTGGATTAACACAGGTAAGGGTGGGAGCAGGGGTACAGGCTGCTTTTCCAATCACTTCAAACAAGCCAGCATTTCTGATTCACAACCACACAGAGAAGCTGACCTTGCTTTTCCTGAACCTCCCAGTCCAAGTCCCAGAAGACGATCCCAAAACATTGGTTTTCCTCTATTCTAGCTTCACAAATCCAAGACATCTCTTTAGTGATTTTTGTTGGAAAAGGCAGAATTTTATGTGCTCCTGGGTCTTTTTGAAGAACTGACAACCTCTGAGAAAATGAAGTATTTATACTTGCCAAAGTTTTTTGCTGTTGTTCTGTTGTTCCTGAGATCACAACCCTATATCCTGCAAATGTTCATTTGCTCAGCTTCTAGAGTTACAAAAGGACTTGGGAATAAAGTGCAAACAATTGCACTAACTCTAGTATTACCACCAAACACCAGCAAATTTACCTACCACGTAGAATTCAATCTCAGATTCACACACACAGCAAAGAAGAAACCATTACTAATATTGAAGAAACACAAAAGGTCACGATAAATTTCTCCACATCTTCCAGCAGCTACGTACAACAGATTAAAAGTACTCAAAAGATAACAGAATGCTTGCATGGATAATGGGACATGCAAAGTTGCAGTAGACAGTGTAAAATGGATAAAGAAGTTATAATCCCATAACCCAATCTCTAATTGCTTACAGGAAAATGGAGCCTGCCCTGTGATCAGTGGTGACCCTACATTTTCTGCTTTCTCCTCTGAAGCTCTTCTGTTACGTACTCTCCAAGACACTTATTTTCATATTTGGAAATTGTATTTACACGTATCACTGTGTAGTTCTTGTATGGTCCACTGTAACCTCTGGATTCTGTCTGCATGGGATGGCAAAAGGCAGGAACATTGGACTAGAGAGAAAGCATGGAGGAGAACCTGCAAGGACTGAGCTTTTTAAGGAGAAATACCCCTGGATTCCTCCCCCTTTTTTGTCATGTTCTGTACTGATAACAGGAGAATATAGGGAGCAAGTATGTCAGAAGAAGGAGTCTGTATAGCCAGTCGTGATGTCAATCTGCAGTTGCACTTAATCCTGTGAAACTGCAATCAGGAAGATACACAGCTAAACAGGCCAGAACCTCTCTCATGTTAAACACTCAACACCCAAAGCACTGCTTTCTAGGCATCAGCAATGATAAAAGTCAGAAAAGAGCTCAGGGTGTGTAAGAGCAGCCCACAGATTTCCAATGACTGTTCTCTGAAGACAGTGATACTTACAGCAACCAATACCATGAACACTCATGCTGATGGCACTCTTCCAGCAGAATGTTATCAACAGTCTACTTCTGTACACAGCTAATTATACTGTGCCCAAATGCCACAGGGAGATGGCTGCTCTATCAGGAAGTGCACAGAAACATATGCTGCCATATGGAGGAGACAGTCTTCACTGAGACCACTTCTCTGCGTGTAGGAGCCCTCCCAGCCTTATTCCAGTATTGTTTGCAATGCAGGTTCCCTAGAAAATAAGCAGGAAAAGGGAAAAGCAGAAAAACATGGCAAAATATTTCTTCTCAACTTTTGGCACAAGAACACCAGCAAGTGTGAAGAGAAGTTATCCCTTCCCTGTGGAATCATAGAATCATGGCATAGTTAGGGTTGGAAAGGACCTTAAGATCATCTAGTTCTAAACCCCTGCCATAGGTAGGGACACTACACACTAAACCAAGGGATAACAAAGCTGCATGAACATGTTGCAGAGTCCTAAACAGGAACCTTGCTGCTAAAACATGTTGAGCTGACGTAACTTACCTAGGAAATTTAACCTAACTTAAGGCTTATAAACCGCTTGAAGTCCACTTAAAAATGCAACATGGCTCAGTTGAAGCGCAGCTGTGCCAAATTAAATGTCTTTATTTCTAGCGGTGGGCCTGATACACAGGGAACAAATCTTGCTTAGGAATTATCAACCTCATACTAACCGAAACCCATTTTCATTTTTGTCCTCAAAGAGCAATACCTAACATACTGACATTTTTCCTCAGCTTAAGGGTCTTTATCCTTATTCTCCTGTCCTCCAGATAAGAAGAAACTAAGGGATTCCTTCATGGCTTGTCTGTACACTCTTACTAACCTCATACTTGGATGGCTGGTGTAACTATCAGTTGCCAGCAGTCATTTACATCAGTTGCAAAGTGACTGGAAGATGGTACTAAATAAGAATGGCAGCAGTCTGCATCAATGTACAAATCACAAAGTGGTAAATTATGACTTTCCTGCTCCTCTGCTTGCAATCCCAGCTAAGAATTTGTCTTTTACCTTTGAGCCTGTTAAATTATAGCTCTGACATTCCTGGGTCTTGGTGCTTTTAACACTAAAGTCTCTTGGTTCGCTGCACCAGTGAGGAACTCATATTCCACTGTTAACTGGTGTGGCACAAAATCTGAGTAGAAGAATAAAAACCGTTTCATTACTCATGTGCAATTTAGCTCGAGAGCCTTTTCCTAAACCCCTCCTCGCATGGCTTGCACCCACTTCAACTTCTCCTGTCTCCGTCAATCAGGATGAGATGGGAGAAGAGATTAGGAAACCTCTCAAAGTTGTAATCTGGAGGCAGTGGTTACCAGCAAGAAGCACTTAAATCAGCCAGCGATAGGAGTGCTGAGTGGGATGTCAGTGGGCGCTACATGCTCAGTTTTTCCTGTTTTCTATTGAAATTCTTGCCCTGGAACCGTCACAAGAGAGTGTGTGATCCAGTTCTAGTGTGTAAAGGCAGTAAACAATGATGGAGGCAACTGAGAGAATCAGTCAGAAATGCGATTCACATGGAAAGTGTGTGACAAACAACTTCAGCCCTCAGTAAAGGGGATGAGGCAAGAGTATTCTGAATACCACTGTTAAAAAGCATCCATCTTAGTACCGTAAGTCTTCCTGAAGAAAATTCAAAAAAAAGGGGCTCTAAAGATGCTTGTTATTAATACAAGCTCTCGTGATTTTTGAAAGATTCATATCCACTATTTCACCTTGCTGGAAACTTCCTCACAGGCAACAGAAATGGAGAAGTTGGGCCACCTATGGTGACTTTGGGTTGATGGCTTGATGGTGACTTGGGGACAATTGGCTTTCATGTCTAAGGTTCAAAACACAGCTTAAGCTTATCCTATGGTTAGAGTTTTAATTAAGGATTTTTTTTTATTTCTCTGCCTCTCTCCCTTTATATGGATTTTCTGATATCTAATAGTAGGACAACTAATATTGCCATGTTCCTTGAAAGGACTCATCTCTTCCTAACCATCCCACATCAAAAATCATCTGTAGCAGTTTAACAATCTCTGATACTGATTCTTCTGAAAAGAAAATCACTAAAATGGGTTCAAGTGGTATCAGAACAAATGATCATATAAACCTTTTTTTGACATAGGAAAGCAGAATGCAAACAGAAAGCAATGGTTTAATAATGTGTGCTACTGTGTTCAGCACAGACTTATGAGTACTTCTACCCAATCAATATGGTGCTGAGAAACTTGCAGTCAACTTCCTAGTAGTGTTTGCTAGCTGGATTGCAGAATGATGCTACATGGGTCAAGTTGGTGGTGTCAGTACCGCTTCGTAGGGCTGTCTGCTACCCTGTGGTTCTCTGATGCTGCTATTTCAAGGTTAAAATTAGGCATGAATTTGTTCTGAAAGTGTTATAATTGAACCTGATCTGTACCCTGTACAGTATCAGTCCTTTTGGCTTTTGCAAGAGCTTCTGTCAGCTGGCATCACTGATGCAAAAAGCTCTGTCTGGACTCTTGCAGATTCTCCACTCACTCAATATAGACCAAGTTATTCCCTGCTCTAACTCAGCCCTGTATCTTTCTGTCAGTGGGGCTTGTAATCCCTATCTAACAGGGGTCTTGTGAGATGTAACATCCGCAGAAAGCATTAAAGTGCTCAAATGGAGCCAGACACAGAAGTGTTATTCTGTGTTCTGCTCCTGATGGAAAGGATTTAGGCATTTCAATTATTAGTCTCCAGCACAACCTACCTGTTGTTCACGGATGGATGCACTAATGAGCAGAGCAGGACGTAAGCTTTCTGATAGAACAGGTTTCCATTTGAGAAATGCCAGTTCAACAGAATCAAACTATTTCATGGGAATGGACCTGCCTAATTGAATTTTCGGGCAGAAATCTGCACATTTCCTCACAGGTTCTCCAGTGTACCTGAGCAGTGAGAACTGAGAGCCCAGCAAATCCAGCTCCAGCTGGGATAATAAAGATTTTCCTGGCAGGAAGCCTGCAAGCCAAGGAGCCCTGTTTGATTCAGGCAACCAGGACTGCTAGGACTCCAGCTGTGTGGCAGCAAGCCTGAAAGGAAAGTGATGGCAACTTCAAGCCATCTGGACAAATCTGTTTCATTTAAGAACAATTAATCAAAGACAGACATTTGAATGATGCTTTTCAAACTGAATCATGAAATATACAGCTTTTGGTCTCATGGAAGACAGTTTTACTGTTACATTTTATCCCTGGATGGGGTTGTGAGCTGCAGGCAGACCCATGGTCAAGCCTAAACATCTTGATTTCCCTTTCAGTTCATGTTCATACCTGAAAGTGAGGAGGAAACAAGAACAGATCAGCAGGAGGAGAGAAAGCGAAGATACTAGCCCATCTTTGCTTCTTTCAGGGATAGGTGGTAAGGGAGGCCCACATTGAACTCATTAGAGGGTTTTGGCTGCTCAGTCCACAGGTGGTGATAGATGATGTGAAGAACCAAACCAGAAGGTCAAAAGCCACCAATTACTTTAAAAAAACCCCAAAGTGATAAGCACCAATCTGGCAAGCTAAGCAGTACACAACATTAGACAGCCAGTATAATGGAGTCACACTCCCTAGTGATGTCTCCAGGGAGTCAGGAGGCCAGCAGATGGGGTTCTGCAGGGGCAGCTGAGTCTCTGAGTAGATATGATAGCCAGTGTACCTAACCACAGCTCCTATTCTCCACAGCTCCTGATTCTTCTCTTCCACAACTTTCAGTATCCTCCATCAGGCTCTCAGCCAGTAGACCCATCAAATGCACATGTCCATTCTTTCTACAAGCCTCTAGAGCTGTTCATCCAGCTGCTCCACGTGTTGAATCCACATAAAGGACAGATGAAGACAGTGAGAAGAGATGAAGGAGTTCACAAAGCTCAACCATCAAGCTCTACAAATGAAAAGTACAACCCAATAAACAGCTGGAAAGACCACATTTCCTTTTTCATGTCTGATTGCAGTTCTCCAGCTCTCAAGTCTGCACTTTCCTTCTATTTTTAAGGAAAATAGCATTTATGAAAAAAAAAAAAAAAAAAAAAAACCCAAACTTTTTCAAACTCTGTTAACTCCTCCAAACTGTGTTAACTTTTCATGACTGAGAATCGTAAATGGCAAAAGTTAACAAAATGATCCTCCAAGCCCCTTGCTTCAAGGAGCTATCCTAGCAGGAATAGCTGCCTGAGTGCCTGTTCCAAACACCCATGTGTGCTGAAGAGATGCTGTTGAACTTGAANCAAACTTTCTACTGACAGTTTCAATGTGTGACCCCTTAAAAATGCACATCTCACTGCCAAGAGACCCAAAGCACTGCATAGACTTGGAAGATTCAGTGCCAGAAGAAGAAACTCCCTTTTTTTTCCCTCTCAAATGCACAGTTAAAATTAAAATATTACTAAAAACATTGGTAGTAGCTCTCATTACATGCACGGAGTGGAGTGGGGAGAGAAGAGTGAAGAATAAGAAGGTTATACTGATTCTTCACCTCTTACTTCAGATTTTGTGATAGTAACAATTGCTAAGGATTTGCTAGCAGAGCTAATTGCAAAGAGGCCAAGAGGGTGAGAATTTTGCAAGAAATGTTCTCTCTCTTTCAAAGATTAAAACATTTAATGCTTCTTACAGTCTGTTGAGAAGAGGATAAATAACTGGGAGCATCCTCACAAAATCATGCTGGAAAGCCTTCAGTTTTCACTGATTATTGCTTTGATTTCTGATTTAATCACTGATTATTGCTTTGGTTTCCAAACTGAAGCAGCTAATAGCATAGAATCACAGAATGGTTTGGGTTGGAAAAGACCTCAAAGCTCATCCAGTTCCAGCCCCATGCCATGGGCAGGGGCAACTTCCAGGTTGCTCAAAGCTGGGAGCAGAAGAATGAGTCACCCTGGTAGGGCTCTGTTGCAGGATAAGACATCAGCACAAATAAGAACTGAAAATACAGCAGAACAGGTACGCTTGCAGAGTTCTGGAGAGAGGGGAGGCTCAGAAAGGGTACCTTTCTTACCTTACTCAGAAAGGCTAAATCTGCACACAGATTTTCCTTGCATGTGTCTTCTTTCATGCTTTCTGCTGACGCAGATTCTTCATACCCATGTGTTTGAACTTCCCTCAGAGGTAGAATCTGAGGCTTTTCTTCAGTGAGGGATGCTCCCAAAGAGAGCAGCATTGCCGAGGCAGGTATGGCAGGAGGCTCTGGGGAGGGAGAATGACAAGAGGAACAGGGAGCTGAAAATTCAGAAGCAGATGGTACCCTTTTCATTTTACATCATCTTTCTCTCCTCCTCCCTCTTGGGCATGTCCATGGTGTGGGACTACAGTTTAGTCTGGAGATCCATTTCTAAGATTAATACCCTTTCACTATCCCACCATCACAGCAGACAACCATTCCTCTCTCCACAACTCTCTTCCCATCAGCGCAGTGGTGGCCTATCCTTGAGACAGGAGAAGCTTGTTGAAGGCACAGACTAGGAAATACATGCAGAAACATGGAAGTGAGGAGAGGAACACAGGTTTGTGATAACAGAAGAGTGGGCTCAGAGAAGCTCTACTTGCTGCTTTACAACAGGCCTTCCTCAAAGCAGCTTTAATTCTTTTCACTCTTGTTCCTTGAATAAAACCTACAATGCAAAGCATGAAAATCCAAAGAGAACCTACAAAACTCTTGGAATACCATGTCAGAACAGAGCTGTGAACTTTCATCTTTGAAAGAAAGAGAGTTTAAAAGCTGGCACTGACTTAGAGGCACTGAAGAATAGCTCAGTCAAACCAGCAGTCTCAAATCTCACCTTTGATGGAGTTTAGCTCATCCCAGACCCACACTTTTTTGCTGAGCAAAAAGCATAATATCTTGTTAATAATGAATAGCCCTGTGTCTCCTGTACTTAACACTGGAGCTTTGAGCAGATCCACAGCACTTTATGAATTATCTATTGCAGCTGATTCAGGGCCCATTGGGAGTGTTCTTGCAGCAAGCATCTTGCTCGCCTGTAATGGAATCATACCATTAGTGCAATTTCAATTAGACATACATTACAGTGCACAGGTGTCTAAGAAAACAGGCTGCAGGAAGCCTCCCCCAGGGACTCATATCCTAGGGAAAAGGTGTATAAGTTGGAGACTTTCCAAGGGGTCCTACAGTTGCACCTAAAAGGTGCCAAAGAAATAAGCAAAGGGCCTCACTGGACTGGAAGGAGGAATGTGTCTCTAAGGCAAATAAAGTAATTCCGAACTTCCTTTCTGGTTATGAGAACTCTCCTATGCTTCATCCAATAACCACTTCAAGAACAAAAAAACCTACGTTATCAGGTTTTGAGGCTGAACTCATGGTCTCTGATAGGAAACCCTTTTCTCCTTTGGAAACTGCTAACTCATCCATGGAACAAATATTCAGTGGTCCCTTGGTCTGGCTGAGACTGAGCCAGTTGGGTTCCCAAAGAAGCAGATGCTCACCATCTCCATAGTCACTCTGGGAATAACAGTTCAGATTCCCACATTGTTGGCACCAGTAGTAGGTTGGTGATGGGGTATCTTGCCAGCTCTCTAACCAAACAAAACCTTTGGTGTATTACAAGCAATGTTAGTCTCCCTGGAACCAGTGTATCAGAATATCACTTATATCTACAAGAGGACAAGATTTTCCAGTCTACTGCTCAGGTCTACACTCAGTCTACACCCAACCTGACCTACAAGGACCCTTCCTCTGAAGGTATTGATAACTCAGGGGAAAAAAGAGAGCACAGTCTCTATCAGTTTTGGCTCTCCCTTCAAGGCTGCCAATGAGGCATCCAATTAGTGTCAGTTATGGCTGATGTTTTTTTGAGGGGAAACCAAATGAAAGGTTTGTTATTTTATTTCATGAAGGGCCTACCAAGAAACATCAGACACTAATAACCACCAATCACTGCTGAGCTGAACTGTTAGAGATAAAAACAGTTAGAGACAAAACATTCCTCATCTTCTCTGCTGTCCTGTCCCCTGCTGATCACCCTTATTGATAAGTTCTAATATAAATGTCATAATAGTTGCCTGAAAGAAGCATTGCCATCAGTGAATGCACGATCTTTCTCAGTGATTCAGCAAAAAAAACTCTGCTCTTTCTTTGTGGGCCTGGGCTCAACAGTCCATCTTTCTTCTCCCATGTCTTTTGGAACTTCCAGCTGCAAATAAATAATTGGATCTTGAGCTCAAAGTCAGGCTCCTAATCATTAACAATTCTTGTTCTCAATAATGAAATCAGAGCCTTTTGGGAGGCATTCAACGGAAGTGTGTTGCAATTCTACATGATCACAGCCGGCACACTCTCAAAGCCTGCACTTTTATGCCTGATGAACACACTTACCTGATCCTCAAAAGATGAAGAAAGAGAGACAACGACAGACAGACATGTTCTCCACTTAATCATAGAATGGGTTGGGTTGGAAAGGATCTTAAAGCTCATCCAGTTTCAACCCCCTGCTATGGGCAGGGACACCTTCCACTAGAGCAGGTTACTCCAAGCCCCGTCCAACCTGGCCTTAAACACTTCCAAGGATGAAGCATTCACCACTTCTTTGGGCAATCTGTTCCAGTGTCCCACCAACCTCACAGTAAAGAAATTTTTCCTTATATCTAACCAGAACTTCACCTGTTGGAGTTTAAACCCATTCCTCCTCGTCCTGTCACTACAGTCCCTGATGTCCCCTGAACTCCCTTAATGTGGAGAACATTTCAGAAAGCCAATGAAAAGGGTACGTTTATTTGCAACCCACTGATTTCTCTACATAGCAAATGTAAGTCAGATTGCTTTCTCAGTTACCTTTCACTGACCATTTAGAAGAGAAGTGGACAGACCACAGGAAAACCTCTGTGTAGTCATTCACTGTCCTATGAAGGACATTGATGCTTCCACCTGTTCCACCTTTAACTGACAAGCAAGTAACCAGAGTAGATGTCCCTCACGCATCTCCACAGTAACAAAAAAAGCAGGCTACTTTCAGCATGGCTGAAGTCGCTCCAGGCAGATTCTTGCCATTGCTAGAGGCTGGCTCCCAAAAGTAGAACTGCCTTGACTGATGGAGTGGCTACTGATCAAAGTATCAAAGGGTAATAGAACGCTACTGCAGTATCTAACACCGAACAGCAGCTGTAGTGATTGTGGCCTTAAGAAAGGGCAGAGCATTAGATTATACAAAACAGCATCCAGACCTCACACAGCTCCAGGAATGGTGGTGTATATTGAAGAGCTGCAGGATACCACCTGATAGATGATGCTGTCCCTTACACCTCTAGAAGAAGAAATACATTTGTGACACTGTCAGAAGCTACAACACACAGTAAATAACCTTCTTCCTGTGGTTTTGGTGGCATCTTAGATATAGATAAGGTGTCTGACAGAATGACTTATTTCATCCTCAGCATGGTTTCCTTAGAACCATGCTAACCACTGTCTTTTAGCATACAAAAAAAGGAGTCAAAGCAGAAGGCCAAGTGCTCTAATATGGGCTTTTGACTTTTTTTGTCTTTTCTAAGTGCAGATCACATACACATGGGCCATTTCAATGGCCATGAATCATATTTCCTGTTTGGACTTAGGGAAAGAAACCCCTTTTAACCTGCATATCCCCCACTGCAAGTAGCTGTGCAAATCCTTCCCTCAGCATTAGTGCTGTGAGAGAAGTCCAGAGGTGATGCGCTTGAGCAAAATCATCTCTCAGCAACAACCCCATACACAGAATGTGCTGCTCCTCTGCCAGGGCATCATTAAAGTGCTGGCCCTTAAAAGATAATTCATGTGCAAGGCTACAGATTTAATTAGAAGGCTTCCCCATTTTAACACTACCAAAGGATTAAAGTAATTAGAAAGAAGCAGGCAAGCTGTGTGCCCCTGAGGCTTGACAAACAACACGGGGTGAAAGGAATAGAGCCCAGGTGAGGTGGAAAATTCCACTGCTTCCCAACTTCTCTGCCTATAACCTCATATGTTCTGCAGGCTGTTAATTTAATCTGCAGCCTTTCCTCAGCACCTCCCCCCCCCCACCCCAAGCTAACCTCAAGGCTCAAGAAGGGCTGAGGTTATCACCTCATTTCCGAATGAGCTTGTGGAGGGAAACAGCTGGAATTGTCCAGCTGTTCCCTCAAATAAAGGAAATGAAGGAAAAGGAAGTGCTGTGAGACTGTGTGAGGATGGGAGACTTTGCAAGCAACTGCAGAGGAGAAGGCTCCTCTGAAGGAAGTGCCTTTGGAAGAGTACTGGTTCTAATGGGAGCTGCAGAGAAACACACTGGTAGCAATGATATTGTTTATGGAACCCACAGTAGCGCTTGGAGCAAGCAGCAGGGAACCGAACCAAGGAAAGATGGCACTGTCTGCACAGGTTTTGTTCATAAATGGAAGACCATGAGCCTTGCAGTGACTGCACATGAAGCGCTTAGATGGCCAAGACAACAGGTTAGCATCCAAACAGCTCTCTTTGTTGGGCCAGGATACTGTAAACTGCATGCAGATTTGAGTCAGCATCTTCTGTAAGCCCATCCAGGAGCTGGGGTGCCCTGAACTCCCATTTAAAACCTTGCATTATGGCAGATGAATGAAAGGGAAGGATGGTTTCACTGTAGTGCCCAGCTGAATTGGAGACTGACCACTTATGGTTCTGTTCTGCAGCTCATTTTAGGCATTTCAGGTCATTACAACTTTAGTACAGTTTCCCCCTGTGCTCAGTGCCTCAGCTCAGACAATATACATAGACCAACCCTCCTATTCCAGTCCTGCCTTATCTCATTTGAGATTCAGTCCTGAGTCATAGACTCATAGAACAGCTTGGGTTGGAAAGGACCTTAATGACATCTAATTCCAACCTGCCCTGCCATGAGCAGGGAGCTCTCTTGTGTCTGTTCCAGCCCAAAACCTCAGTGGAGTAAAAGCCACTGACTATAGCAAGAGTGTAAGTAAGTACCAGCCAGGCATTCTGAGAGGATCAGATAAACAAACTCTCCTGACATGACCTTGTCAAAACCTAATCCCAAAGCCACAGAGGTGAAATGCCATTTCGCACATCCACTGCCTCCCTGCCTGCTGAATGCTTCACCACATCCTGGGTTTGACAACAGGAGGCTGAAAACTTCTGTTTCTGATGGCTGGTGAGTACACATGTTCTGCTTCAGCCCATATGCAGCTATAACAAGAAGAGGGGAGAGACAACATGAATGTCTGAAGCACAAAGACAGCATCTCCCTTGCTTTCAACAACTTAAAAGGCAGTTTGTTGCACAAAAGTACTGCATTTCTTCAGGAGTGACAGATTAAAGTGGAATTTGAATGGTTTGAAATGGTTTCAAGAAAGCTTTAGAGATTCACCTAAAAATAATATTTTCCTGTGTCCAAACTCTCAATTCTCCCTGGCTATAGATGCTTTAGTCAGTTTTGCTTCAACTCACAGTGTTTCTTTTAGAAGCAGGCTTATAACATAAGAACCTTCCACAAGAGAAATCCCAAATTATAATTCAGAGAAATTGCATATAGGCTGAATTCCAGTGAAAGTGCATTGCTCCTAAAGAAAGGAATACAATAGTTAGCCTTTCCTGAGGATAATGTGAGCCTGAGTCCTACTGAGTCCCTTTTAACAAAATAATGTGGATAGAATTCCTAATCCAAGCAAACAGAAAGAACAGCTTAAAAACCTATCACTGAAATTTACTGAAAATATCACAACCTGGAAGTAACCCAGATAACCTGATCCAACTTGTGACATCCTGCAAGTCACTCAAAATCCTGTGTAGCATCTAGTGGTGAAGGTCAGGATGTGAGAACTTTGCTTTATGTCTGCTTGGGCAAAATATGCTTTACAGATCTATACCTTATAATGATAATACCTTATAATAATAATAATAATAATGATGATACCTTATTATACCTTATAATGTCCACATTCATTGAAAGGTTTGCTACCCTTGAAAATTCCAGCACCTACAAAGGGCAAAAGATAAGGAACAAGTAAAGTGTTACCCTCAGAAATCAATGGTCTATCACTAAATCAAAACCTCCTCATCTAAGTGTAAAGCTTTATTATTCTTCTTAAGCAAGTGCATGTTGTAGGATCTCTTCATGCCTACCACCTATAACTGATAGATAGATCTGCAAGGCCAGGTGGGACAGTCTTGGGCAACATGGTCTAATGTGAGGCATCCCTGCCCATGGCAGGGGGTTGGAACTGGATGATCTGAAGGTCCATTCCAGCCCTAACTATTCTATGAATCTATGTAGTTGATTTGCAGAAAGCCAGTGATCTGCCATCCCTATTACAGCCTCCCCAGTGTCTTGTATTTTGCCTTAATGGTGCTGTTCAAAGACACTGGGAAGAGGCTGTAACAAGCTCTCCACAGCAGCAGCCTCACTCTTTAGTCATGTATCCTGCACTTGGGATAATGCTAGACTGCTTCCCAAAACACACAGAGTCTGCTTTCACTTGCAAAAAGAAAACGTACAAGAAACTTTGGTGAATGGCAAAATGATCCCATCTCTGCATTGAGTGGTTACTGGAAAAGGACTGGGATACCATTAGGGTTAGCTCAGCTCACCACAAACTAATGATGTGCAGAGAGTTCTTTCCTACGAAAGCCTGGACCTGCAAGCAAATGTCTCATCTCCTTTACTACGTAAATATTCATTGGGAAGAACACACATCATATGTGAGACACATGCAAGGCTCTGCTGCTGGAATCTGGGATTGTTGCAGAATCTCATATTGAAAGGCACAGGCACAGTCCATGATAAACCATCACCACATCCTCCCCACAAACTGCGATTAGTTATGGGTTTCATTCTGAACCCTCCTGGGAATGTCAGAGCTGCTGGTCCACCTTTCCTGACTCGCTAACAACTTGCAGGTGTTTTTCCCATGTATCTAGGCAGATTAAAATCCATAAAATTGTCCCCTTCATCCCCTTCTACCCCAGCACACTAACACAAACCCAGATATATTCCTAGTTAATCCTGTTACCAGCTACTGTCTTTGTATCCTACTGTTGGTGACCCTGACAAATCCAAGACAATATGGTCTGTCTAATGGCTACAGCCTATTCTTTAAGCTTCATGAAGCCCTATTTCTGTACATCAAGGAAGCAACTTTTGATGGTATGCCAAATATGGAAGCTGGTTGGAATTTTACATTCAAAGTTGTTTTTAGGCTGGTTTACTAAAGAAACAAGGCATTAGGAACCCAGTTCTCCTTTTGTCCCTTTAACATCCCAGAAAACTGTAATTCTCTGGCCAGTTTACACCAAATTGAAGTGGGTTTTTTGTTCCCAAACTATGTAGTTTGTGTCTTGATTTGACCAAAACACCACAGTTTTACACAATCTTTTTGCAAGTACATGTAGTGACAGGACAAGGGGAAATGGCTTTAAACTGAAAGAGGGTAGATTTAGATTAGGCATTATGCAGAAGTTCTTCCCTGTGAGGGTGCTGAGGTGCTGGCACAGGGTGCCCAGAGGAGCTGTGGCTGCCCCATCCCTGGCAGTGCTCAAGGCCAGGTTGGACACAGGGGCTTGGAGCAACCTGCTCCAGTAGAAGGTGTCCCTGCCTGTGGCAGAGGGGCGAAACTTGACGATGTTTAATGCCCCTTCCAACCCTAACCATTCTGTGACCATTCACAGGACCTCAGCATCCTGACTTCTGCCTCTCCAGTATTCTGCACTGCCTCTTCTGCCTGTTGCAGATCCTTTGCAGATCTTCTTACAGTCCTGTTCTCCTTTACAGCTAAAGCTCTTTACAGCAGGTAACTTTGTACACATATACTCATTTTCTCCAAGCATAACAGGGCTTATGGGTGCTATTGCATAGAGGATCATAGTTCTGCTGAGAAAATTAAGTCTAGTTGAAAACCAGCACCATGAACAGGCTGAAAATGCTGATACTCAGTTTTAGCTTCCAGCTGGCTTTGACACCTACAGGTACAATCTAGCCCCACTGAGGCACCTCTTGCGATCCTTCCTGTATTCCTACCCTGGCATGCAGCCATTATGCAATGCACAAGCACTGATGTGCCCAGTCCCAGATGCACTCCAGACCCATAGCATCAATTTGCTGCGGGCTTGCTGCCATGTTATGAATAGCTTCCAAGTTAATCTTTGTACAAAGAGCA
This sequence comes from Agapornis roseicollis, assembly GCA_002631895.1. Taxonomy (NCBI): domain Eukaryota; kingdom Metazoa; phylum Chordata; class Aves; order Psittaciformes; family Psittacidae; genus Agapornis; species Agapornis roseicollis. Next base: position 120,238 of record NDXB01020547.1, read on the forward strand.
CTGCATTGCTGTTGCTTTAGAGTGTGAGGATTCCAAAGCAAATGTCAGGATATTCTTGCCATTACAAGGTCCCTTGCACCTTGAACCTTGCCTTGCATCTTGTAATGGCATGAACATGAACAAGGCTGTCAATATGTAAGGTACTGTCAGAGCTGTGCCTGCCTCGTGGTTCATTTCTACTCCATTCAGATACTAGAAGTTGAGTTTTTCTGCTTTCCATTCCTTGATTTTCCTTCTCTTCTTGGTCTATGCAGAGAAACACCAGTTTATGAACTGCCCTGTTGTAAACCATCCCCCAAGGAAGCTGAAGGGAGATACAAAGCTCCCTCTTTAGGAACAACCCTTCTGCTATAGAGGTCTGTAACATACACAAAGACTATGCAGGACCACTTCTTCATGTATATGTCAAAGGGATGAGCTTTCTCTTAATCTCCTTTTTCCTTCCTTTCATCATTTTTACTGCAGGCAGCTTTTCCTTTCATGCAAGTTGTTGAACCCCCAACATAAACTTATCCATGTAACAGAAATAAAACTGCTCCATACATGTAAAGTTGCCTTTTCATCCATCAAAGGAAAGGCTAAGCATGAGGATGGGGAATTTGTCTAGGGAAACCCAGCCAGGAGCTGTCAGGCTGTAACCATCTCCCTTTCAAGCTTTTAAGTTCTTAACATCTATCTGTATCAAGCTGCTCTGGGTCTCTGACCTTATCCAGTATCGTTTCTAATCTGGAATCTACTTAGTGGAAGAGTATTCAAAACACCAAGAGAAGTGCACACTTTGCAGCCACAGAGAAGAAAAGGATCACTGGACCCCATCCTAAGAGAGGACTATCCTCCCAACTCCAGCAACTGCAGCTTCTCCATTACAAAGGCAGAGAGCAACCAGCAGGTACATAGTGCCAGACTTCAACTTGCTTTTCTAGTTACCAGTACTAATTTTGTTAAAGGCAAAGAATACCCATGCACGGAAAGGAGAAAAGGAAAAGGAAAGGAAATAAAACCTATTTGGACTACCCAGAAATCATTTTACATATGGAAGATTGAAAGACCTTGTTAGTTTCAAGCAAAAGAAGGGGACAGATGACAACTGAAATTCCCCAGGAGTTTCACTTATTGCCAAAGAAGCATCTCAGAACGAGATCAACTGAGCAGTTTGGTCCTTAGGCCAGTCAAATTGCACAGGAGGAAGGGGAGACAGAGGGAGATCAGTCCCTTGCCCTGTTGTGGATGAACCCACAGTCCCTCCCACCTAGCAATGGTAGCTTTATTCCATGGATTATCACTTTGTTCACATTGTCAAGTTCTTTCCAGCTGGATGGAGGATCCAGTTCTCATGCACTTTGGTTTCCTTATTGTGCAGCTTGAAGTAAGAAAAGTAGATGGGGAGGGTCTCGTGAAGAGATGGGAGAGGGAGATTTCTGCTTTTCAATCAGTGCAATGAACATTCAAACATCAGCACTGTGCATTGCTTGCAGCTCCCCACAGCCTCTGCACCATGGAGTAACTTTGGCATGATAAGTGAGACTAAATACTGCAATAATTCACATGCTTCCCTTCCCCCTCCCTGACCTTAATGCAAACCACATGAGGAACACAGGACACAGTGGAAGATCACTGGGAAAGGCAAAGCTATGCGAACAATTAGCCACGGAGCTGATGGCATGAAAGCCTGGCACTGCCTCACACCTCTGCTGCCAGGGAGCTACCCTGCCTCCAGCTCTTCATCAGCACAAGCTGTACCTCCTGTCACTGCTCCGGGGTGCCAAGGCAGTGAGTGAGGACATAGAGGGCCAGGAATTGAGACAGAAAGGGCAAATCATCTCCCAGCCCTTCCCCTGCTAGGGGGAATCTGCTACCTGAACATCCCCAGTGGGATTCTGTTATTACTGTTGCTAGACTCTCAAGCAGACATTCATTTTCTCTGGATCCAAAAACATGAAGAGAAGAAAAGAATTTCTTCAAACTTTCCAAAACAATTAAACTTCAAACAGAGACCAAGCCTGAAGCATTTCAGTCTGAAAGCAGATGTTTTCAAAGCTCTGAACAGACATCAAAATGGGGCTTAGAAAGTCCTGAAGGAAGTATGTAACTACCTTTACAAAGCTATCACACTCAAAAGGGAATTAACATCCATAAAAAGAGATAATCCACAGGGTGAAGTTGACCTACAATGATGAATAGGATTCTCTAAAGACTATGTACCAAATGACCAAAGCAGTGATTGACTCTCATACAATTAGCTGGGCTAACACAGTTCATTGAAGAAAGGCTGTCACCATCTTAAATAGTCTCTAAAATACACTGTCTTCTCATATACTTTCCCATTCACACAGTTTTCAAGGGAAGGTGATGTAAGGAATTATTGCCATTCAGTCACAGTAGGGTATGGGAAAGCATACCTGTGTATGTGTGTGCATACAAGCATGTATGTCAACCGGCTGCTCTTCCTACTACCTTTTCATTGCATTCAGTGGATTATTGACTTCAAATTACATTGTCCCAGTCAATAACATGAAGGAGCTCACAAACCTTCTCTGGAATCTCTAATGGATCGTGGAGGAAAGCTGTTTTATTATTAGTGTTATGTGTCTTGAGGCTTCAGCGATCAGTTCACAGCTTAACCACTGCCTTCCTGTGTGCCACACAGAGAGAGAAACACCTAACCTTGCTTTCCCTTCATTTCCTTCTCCAAAGTAGAGACAATATCATACACTTAAAATTAGTCTGCAACCCCAGAGAGCTTTGAAATCCTCAAAATGAAGCAGGGGAAAAAGAAGGGGTTATTTTAAAGAGCCAGTTGATAAAGGTGATCCCAAAAGAAAGAGAGAAGAAACACAAAAGAGTCCGTTCAGAAAAAATATTACAAGGTAAAGGAAATGTGAATTTTATTAACTGCAGCTCATCTATTCAAGTAACCTTGGAACTGAAGCAGCACAGGAAACAAGAAAGATGATTCTGTATCGATCATGGGATTCATTGTAATTTTTCAGTGTATGCATTTGAAAGATGCAATGTCTCCAGAAGTGCTCCCTAATGTATAAAATCCACTAGCTGCCACTCTCAATTAAATGTAGTTAATGAGATCTCTGTTCACCCTACAGAGGAGAGGGTTGTGTCTCCATAGTTCATTGAAAATGGAGTTAAAACACGGCTGGGATTTTAATTGGTTATTGTGGATAACACCAGGACATGTCTCCTATGGTCTGCCTGGTGTATATGAGGTTCATAAAATCCAATAAAGCATTTAAACAAAATCCAATAGATGCCTGAGGCTCTGGGCTTTAATACCAGAACATGAAGCAGGCATACACAGCAGTGACAATTGACAGGGTATTTGTTGCTGATCTATCCATGACAAAAGAAAAGTAGCTTTCATAGCTGTATGTCCTCCCCTAAGTGCACAGCATAGTTTATCCCATGTCAACACATACAACAGAAACAAGTTAGAGCTGTCACCTCTATCATGTGCCAGAAGAAGGAGAAACATCTTTTGGGAGCCACCAAGGGGCAACCTTTTGCTTCTGGGGACTCATGGGAGACAAGTGACCTGGAGGAAGGACTTGGCTATGGGGTGACTCTAGCAACTGGAGGCTGAAAAGGGTGATAATAGGACTATGCTATTTCCTAGAGTTCTCTCATCAGAGATTCATATGGTTTGGTGTTAAATGAACAAATGAAGTTCGCCCCTCACCTCTCTGTGGGTGACTTCCCAGAAGATGACAGATTGGAAGGTGGTCTTGGTTGAAATTCCTCTTCACTTTGATTTATGCTTGGGCTCCCAGTTCATCCCTAGAACCATACTGATGTCTTTCACTGACTTCTTTCAGCAACTAGCTGAGAGTTCCTTTCTCCTCTGGAAAGGGTGCAGGAAGAAAGCTGAAGTGGGGGATCCCTGCCTAACTTTGCTCGCAAATCTGCTTTTCTCCTGGTTGCCAGCTAAGAGGGAACAAAACCAAACCAAAACACATCAACATTGCAAATTCAGCACATTTCTTCATCTCAAAGGGCCTAAAAATACACCAGAATTGCTGAGCTGAAAATCACAGTTATAATAAAGTGGAAATGATCCCATCAGGCAAGACAGGCCAGCTGTACCATTACTGTTGCTGGGCTGAATCCTCAGAGAGACGATTACACCATCAGCTAAGCAATTACAAAGATTCTAACTGCACTCCCTGCAATAGCTATCCTTAAGTGGGCACTGGCCTCACAGACTGTGCAGCAGCCAGACACAAAGCTGCACTGAGTGGCTGCGAAAGGGGGTGAATGAAGACTAGATGCCTTCAAGCAATAGCCTGAGTGCTGCTGTATGTTCATAGAATCATAGAACAATTAGGGCTGGAAAGGACCTTAAGATCATCTAGTTCCATCCCCCCTGACATGAGCAGGGACACCCCACACTAAACCATGCCATACAAGGTTTCATCCAACCTGGCCTTGAACACTGCTGGGGTTGGAGCATTCACAAGTTCCCTGGGCAACCCATTCCAATGTCTCACCACCCTCACAGGAAAAAATTCCTTCCTTATATCCAATCTAAGGCATCAGCAGTGTTCACTCACATGTTTCTTGTACTGATTTCCTATGGATCCTCATATTTGGGGTTCTCTTCAAGACACTGTTTTGATGCACATGGGACAGCAGCCTCCAGGCTCATTTTTTAACCTATGCTATTCTTACAAGCTTCCAAACTTGGAGGTATAAGTATGGCTCCAGAGGCTGTAAGTTCTCAGAGAGCTTTACTAACTTAGGACAAAGCCACGTTAACTAGCAGCAGCTTGTTAGTTTTTGGGCTAATCAGCTAAAGCAGGAACCACAAGTTACAGATGGCAGCATTAGCCCATTCCATCCTGCTTTAACTTAGAGGAATTTTGCTGTGATTTGCTCAGTTGGCTCTTACAGCAAAGCTAAGTTTGGCCTTTTCTGTGTTTCCCTCTCTATTTCTCCTCCTTTGTTACTGGTACCAATCTTCTTTGCAGTTCCTGTTAAGAAGCCCACTTTCCCATGCGCTCCTTATCTCATCTGGTAACATCTCTTTCCTTTCCCTCTAGCTCATGGGCTGGTTCTGTCCTGCGGTGAGACGTGGTTGATTGGGATTACTCTGTTTTCCTTGGCACTGAGGGGGCTGCTGTACAGCAACGGGAGGACAGGGGAAGAGCTGCTGATTCATTGCAGCTGTTCAAACAATCCAATCACCTCATCCTCTTCTTTCCTTCCCAAAGTCCCACTCAGCACTTCAAGGGCAGCCTGGGATCCTGCTTGCTTTTGTTTTCCTGCTCCTTGAGGTTGTGACAGCAGCAGAAGCATGTTCTTGGGTCACTGTTTTATCTCCAGCCAGGGTCCACCTTTAGCAGTATTCAAACCCACACCTCAGAGTACACATCTAGCACTCCAGCTTCCCCTAAGCAGTGTTTCATGGGTATTAATACAATGGCTGAATGAAGGCAATGTTTATCACCATGTCGAGGGTGATTTTGCAGGGGAAATAGAAAGTTATCTGAAGGGCAGACCTTAGCAAATCTCCTGGGATTAATCACACTGTGCCAGGAATATTTTTGTCTTTTTTTGAGGGAAATTTTGGCAGATTATAGTAATTTAAATTTAATAAGAAAAACATACTTGTGGAACCAGCAGGAGAAGTCATTCTTTTGCAGGCAATGGAGGAAGATTTGGCCTACCAAAGGCTGGAGGCTCCATTCATTTTCAGAATGAGTTTATGTATAATGTGAAGACACATGGCATTAAATCCTAACCTTTAGGGAGGCAGCCAAAAGGACTACAAGGTAAAGCTTAGTGTGCATAGGACCTGGGTTCTAGAAATGCCTGATCAGGGGTTAAGGTTCATACACATAACTAATATAATCCTGTAAGAATATGTTCTATTCTATTCTATTCTACACATTTTTATGATTCTATGATTCTAACTCTTGTGTTCCTATGGGGTGAATTACATGACCTCAGGTTTTGTAGATGTCCAGAAGAGCTGGGTAACTCTGGGGCATTGACAAGGATTAAAGGAAGATAAAATGCATTCTATGGCCTGGACTGACAACCCAGGCATGTGAATAACAACCACAGTGCATTTATAGAAACTGTGGTCTAACTGGTGATCAAATAGATTTTAACTGCCTGGATCCTGGTTCTGCTCCTGTCTTGAACAGCATTGTGTCAGTTCCTTCACTACTCTCTGGTTTTGTCTTGCTTTTCCTTTGTTTTATTTAGCTAAAAAATTATGTCTGGGGAAAGTATGTTTGGATACCACCTGCTATAGCAGCATCATGAATTTCAATACCGTATCCAGGCACCCTGGTAATAATGATAATTGGATGCCTTTTCCACACTGATTAGTACATTAGAGACAAATGGGAGAGAGACTTTCAGGATGCTGACAGAAGTAGATAGATAGATAGATAGATAGATAGATAGATAGACAGACAAATATCTCTAGTAATGATAGACAGACAGACAAATATCTCTAGTAATGGGTGCAAGACAAACTGGGATGGATGGATGGATGGATGGATAGATAGATAGATAGATAGATAGATAGATAGATAGATAGATAGATAGATGATAAATAGACAAACATCTCTAATAATGGGTGCAAGACAAACTGCAATTATCAGGTTGACACAGGACATTTGTGCTTTCCCCAATGAAGGACATTACCATCTTCACATTATGTGCAGAGACTGGATGGAAACAAGACTATCAAACGAGGCCAAGAGGAGACTCCCTACGTGTGACTGTGGTTTGGGACACACTTTACTAAGTACTTGGCGTCTTTCGTTTCTCATTAACACAAGAAGGAAAGCATGTGGAAGCTGAGCTGTGCATGGGAAACTAATGCATAGTTTTGGGGCCTGGAAGAATGAAGTTATGTGCTGGAACTGATCTCATACATGGAAGACCTCTGGAGGGAAGGCAGAAGCCAGGGAATACTGAGCACATGCTCAGCACTGCCTCTCCCTGTGGATTGGTGTCTGGATTTTGTCATGAAGTGACCATTTTTTAGCAAGTTGTATGCTCTATTCGTGGATGAGAGGACAGTGGTGAGTGTTGTTTTACCTGGAGTACAGTTGCATATAACATCATTGTAATCAGACTGTTGAGATTTAGTTCTAATAAGTAGAATATGAAGTAAGTGGAAAACAGGAAGCTCAAAGGGTTGTGCCTGGTGACTACAGATCTCTAGGGATCAATATTGGGACAATACTTTTTCATGTCAAGTGTTATCTCTGTTAATAAACTATGGGAAAGAGTGCACCTCAGCAAGTTTGTGAATGGAACCCAATTTGGATGCTAGAGAAAAGGGCTCTATTCAAAGGATCATTGACAGGCTGGAAAAAGAGAGTAAGAGGACCTTGATGGAGTTCAAGAAAGAAGAATTCCAAGTCCTGAAGCTGGTACAGGACAATCCCATGCAAAAGCAGCAGTTTAAGAACCTGTATTTCAGTCAATGCCATTTGCCCTGACCACAACCAGGGAATTTTTTCACCCATTGGGCTGGATGGAAAGTGACCTAGCAGAAAAGGACCTGGGGATTCTAATGGAAGACAAATTCAGCATGAGCCAGCAATGTACCTTTGCATCAAAGGCAGCCAAACACATACTGAGCTGCATTAGCAAGAGTGGACTCATTGGGGCTATTATTCTCCTCTGACACTGGTGAAGCTATACTTGGAGTAGTGTGTCAGTTTTGGGACCCCCGCACTAGCGGGACACTGACATACAGCAGCAAGTACAAGAGAGACCACATGAATTAAGCCAGAGTACTTGACAACCAAGGAAAGGCTGAGAGAGCTGGGTTTCTTCACCAAAACAGAAGGTTAGGAGGAGAAATTATTGTTATCTTTAATTATATTAGGATATCCATAGGGGAAACTGAGCTAGATTTCCTTCAGAGGTAAGAGTGACAGTCTGAGAGGCCATGGACATAAGCTGCAACACAAGAAATTCCAGCTAGGTATCAGGGGAAAAATATCATGATGGGGGAGTTAAACACTGGAATAGGTTCCCCAAAAAATGGAGGAATCTCCATTCTCAGAGATACCCAAAACTTGAGTAAATACAAAACCCTGAGTGACCTGATCAGAGCTGACCCTGCCTTGATTATGGGGTCTGGGCAGGATGATCTCCAGAGGTTCCTTTTTGACCTCAGTTGGTCTATGACTCTTTCCAGAAAACATGGTCTTCATCATCTTCATCATATAAGGATGCTGGAGAGGGACTTTTCATCAGGGACTGTAGTGATAGGACAAGGGATAATGGGTTAAAACTTAAACAGGGGAAGTTTAGATTGGATATAAGGAAGAAATTCTTTACTGTAAGGGTGGTGAGGCACTGGAATGGGTTGCCAAGGGAGGTTGTGAATGCTCCATCCCTGGCAGTGTTCAAGGCCAGGTTGGACAGAGCCTTGGGTGCCATGGTTTAGTTTGGGGTGTCCCTGCCCATGGCAGGGGGGTTGGAACTGGATGATCTTAAGGTCCTTTCCAACCCTAACTATTGTATATGAGTCTATGATCTTGCATTCGGGCCAGAAGCATACCTGTGTTGTGAGACTAGACTTTCTATGGTATTCTCTTCCTCCTAATGGTCCATCAGGAAAGCCACCTCCCAAGAACAAGGGAAACCCGGCTTAAGTTTCTTCCTCTGCTTTGCAGCCTGAGAGATTCATGCAACCAGGAAGCTTTCAGCAGACTCGGGAAAGACAGGTATACCTTTGGTTTGCTGATGGAGCCTTTTCCACCACAAACTGATATCAAAATTCAGTGTTGCAGATGAATGCTGACACTTGGTGCAGGCAGAACGTATCCTGTGGACCCCTCAGTCCTGCAGGCAAGTCAGTGTGTGGGCCAGCATCCTCATATGGGGCCAGAAAGTATGGAAGGAGCTGGGCTCATTCTTGCCATCAGATGACCACTGAAGTTCCCTTTTTGTTTTGAATATGTGGAACAGCAGCCAGGATCCCACCAGTTTACCTATTTGATCTCATTCAGCATGGACCTACCTGGGGATTGAGAAACCTTTCCAAAGAATGGCATTTTTCCTGATCACCATCTATGTGTTTCTTTCACTAACGTTTCCAGGCAAGTAGTATGTCACTCAGAACAGTGCTGAAGCCAGAATGGACACTGAACTATAGCTGTTATCTCTGAACAACATATATGTTACACATTAGTATAACAAACTGTTGATTTAAGCCAAAGTAAAACCAGGCCCTTAGATGTTTATCTAAATAAACTGAATCAAAAGGGGTTCCATGTCCTGTCACAACCCTTCCCACTTCTTTGTAAGAGGTTAGGCTGTGGGAAAGGCTACATCCTAGTGTAGGAAACCCCAACTGCTACCTCACCCGTCTTGCATCAGTTATCAGCTGTGGTGATTTTTACATCAGTGAAAGCTTGGTTGAGAAAGCAATTTAATCATTGCAGTTTGGATTGGTAGGATCCTGCCCTGTGTGAGAAACAGGCATCTTGGATATAACAAACAATTTAGAATGAAATTGCACACTCGATTCTGTATGATTGACTTTCCTGGGATTGTGCTGACAGAAATAAAACCAGAGCTGAGCTCCTCAGATTTCAATTAAGTAGATAAGTCATTGTCTATGCCTCCCTCCTGGTTACTTGGAGAGAAAAAAAGTCCATTACTAACTTACAAGACTGTCAGACTTGGAATTCTACAGTTGCCAAGCTGTGTAATGTAATATACACCCAGAGAAGATATTGTCAAACCTAAATGTAGACGTGATGTGAATGAGAGGACTGAGAGAGCTCAATGCACCAAGCATGAGCCCCTGTGCTGCTGCCTCAATAACACACCTCAAGGTATTCACAGTTTCATCAGCTTTGCACATTTGCAGTGAACATTTAAATCTAAGTGGCAGCTAAAAACCCAAGGTACTGACCTAGTCATCTTCAAGTGTTTTCTCCATTGCTTTTCTATTTCTGTATCTGTTGCTATAAGGCAGATTCTGTTTGACTAACTGTATGACAAGGTGATCCACTTACTGGATAAGATAATGGCCATGGATGGAATTTAGTAAAGCCTTTGATACCATTTCCTGCAGCATTTTTCTGGAGAAACTGGTTGCTACAGCTTGGATGGGTGTACTCTTTGCTTGGTAAAAAAATGGATAGATGGCTGAACACAAAGAGCGATAGCGAATGGAGGACAGGCGAAGTGAGGCAGTATTTCAAATCCTGTGCTCAGTTCTGGGCCCCTCACTACAAGAGAGACACTGAGGTGCTGGAGCGGGGCCAGAGAAGGGCACTGGAGCTGGTGAAGGGCCTGGAGCCCAAGTGTGATGGGGAAGGGCTGAGGGACCTGGGGGGTTCAGTCTGGAGAAGAGAAGGCTCAGGGGGGACCTGATCGCTCCCTACAACTGCCTGACAGGAGGATGGAGCCAGGAAGGGCTGGGCTCTGCTCCCAAGGAACAAGGGGTGGGACAAGAGGAACCGGCCTCAAGCTGCACCAGGGCAGGTTTAGACGGAGCTGAGGAACAATTCCTTCCCTGGAGGGTGCTCAGGCATTGGAACAGGCTGCCAGGGCAGCGCTGCAGGCACCATCCCTGCAAGAGTTCACACANATTCCTTCGCTGGAGGGTGCTCAGGCATTGGAACAGGCTGCCAGGGCAGCGCTGCAGGCACCATCCCTGCAAGAGTTCACACACTGTGGAAACAAGGCCTCAGTGGGATGGGTTAGTGGTGGCCTTGGCAGTGCTGGGGAACAGCTGGGCTTGATGGTCTTACAGGTGTCTTCCAACCTAACCAACTCTATGATTCCTTGATTCTATGATAAATCAGTTTAATATGTAATGGGTTCAGGGTGTGGGGTTTTTCTCCCAGCACCCTCAATACATGTGAGAAGCACCAAAGAGCAGGGAAAAAACATATTATTCAGCAGAAAAGTTCTTTTGTGTTTGTCATATTACAGTATAGTGTCATGCATTATTCACAATATATTATAGCATTATGTATTATAGTAAATATGTAAGAAGAATAACGCCTACACTCTGTCAGCAATACATTGTACTATTAAACCTAATACTTTATCTTTCACAGGAAAAGAAAATATTTCAATTCCAGTTTTTTAATCTGCTATGGTCCAAACACAGATTTGTACATTTTCTATGAAGTGAAAATCCTTATATTCCTCTTATTCCTCACTATAAGAACACATTGACTCCAAGGTTCTGAAATGTTGTTCTGAACATGTTTTCAGAGTGTTTCAGGATATGAGAGGAACTATGACAACTGCTGACATAAAGCTTAATAGAATAATGGAAATAGTCTATTACATTTAATCACTAAGGGCACCTGCTACTTAGTACTGATTGAAGCAACTCATCTTAATTTCTAGATCAAGTGTCTTCTGTTAGTGCCTTAATGAAACAGTGTGACATACAAGAAAAATTACTTTGCTTTGCATATTGCCATTTAAAATGATTCAAAAGGAAAAAAATCAACCCAAACAAACATTTCAGTATTTTCCCTGTTTTGTCAACAACTCATTTTCCATCAAAAAAAAAACTTATTACAGACAAAGCGTCTCTTGGGTAACTTTAGTCTATGCACAACATGAGCTCTTTCCTAAAAAGAAAAAAAGGCTCAGCAAAGCCCAAGCATATAGAATCATATAGAATAGTTAGGGTTGGAAAGGACCTTAGGATCATCCAGTTCCAGCCCTCTGCCATGGGACACCTCACACTAAACCATGTCACCCAAGGCTTCATCCAACCTGGCCTTGAACACCGCCAGGGATGGAGCACTCACAACTTCCCTGGGCAACCCATTCCAGTGCCTCAGCACCCTCACAGGAAAGAACTTCTTCCTTATATCTAACCTGAACTTGCCCTGTTTCAGTTTGAACCCAAAGGAAGGACAATCTTTGGAATGTCTTATTTTAGTGCTGTTCAAGTCGCTTCATGTTGGCTTAAGCAAAGTGTAGGCTCTCGCTGCTCCAGGACATGAATATTCTCAGAGCCATGCTGCACTAATTTAAAAATACCTGGTTTAATTAAACAGGGGCCCAAACTACATATAGTGAAGGCATTAAAACCAAAGCTTTGCTTGTCAAAAGTGGGAGTGTGTTAGTAAGCATATTAGTAAGCATTGCTTCAGAAGTAGAGGTCAGATGATAGGGCTCTTAAGTAGAGGAAGGAGGGACCAAGGCACAAACAGCAAGGAGGAAAGGAGAGCAGTGGTGCAGTAGCTTCCAAAATTAGCATGTGCATTACACAGTTTTTCCCTTTCTTCCTGTGTTGCTTTTCTCCCTCCTTAGACAACTCCTGCAAGGTACAGCAGTCGCATTTTGCCTTCTGCTTCTTTGATTCCAGTCCCATTTCCTCTTCTGGTGTCTCCCCTGAGGGATGCGATTATCCCACTCTTCCCAACCCCACCCAATTTGTGCTCTTTCCTCTCCAGGCTTAATTTCCCTGACTTTGATCCTTTAATTGGCTATTTCCCGCTTTCAGCCATTACGCTGCTTCCCTGTGTGCTGGCCACCATCCCATGATTAATCTACATTGAAAGATGGCTAAAGCATAGACCAGAAATGGCACCTGGGAGCATGCAACTGAGGGAACCAAATAAGCCACAAAAGCAGGAGCATGTATTTGTTAATGGAGAGAATTTGCAACCACTGTTACCTGAGGCTTTCTTATGAGCAGCCTTCATTATCTTAGTGCAGTAGTTGTGCAGCTTTACAAGATCTTGTAGCACCCAAGACTGTGACGTCCACTGCAATACAGAATGATGAGATCTCCTACCATAGAGATTTTGTGCATAAGGATTTTAGTCTCGAGACAAAACACAAAAACCCAACCAAACCTCAAACACTTCAGCATACTTTAGGGTGAGGAGCAAAGATCAAAATTAAACCCTTATAAACCAATCACAGATGTGCAACAGCTTAGTAAGGAAAACATTTACTAGTGTGTGGACATCTTTGAAATGTCTCATATTTTGGAGAGGGATATTCATATGGACTGGAAGAAACTTCCTGAACTGTTGTAAATCCAGCTCCAAGTTCCTTTTCTACCTTCCAGGTGACTGTCATAGAATCATAGAATGGTTTTGTTGGAAAAGACTTTAAGATCATCCAGTTCCACCTCACACTAGACCATGTCACCCGAGGCTCTGCACAACCTGGCCTTGAATGCTGCCAGGGATGGGGCATTTACCATTTCTTTGGGCACCCTGTGCCAGTGCCTCAGCATCCTCACAGTAAAGAACTTCTTCCTTACATCTAACCTGGACTTCTCCACTCAGACAGCCCTGGAGTTTTCCTCACTTTCCTGCCATTTTAATCAAACCCAGCACACTCATAAAGTATCTCCCCAGAAAACCCCAATATGTCAAAAAATTCCCAGCTGCTTCTCGAAAGAATTCCTAGGGCTTGGAATAATTTCCTGCATGATTCTGACGTCTTCAAACCATTAGGCTGGGGTGGGGGGAAGAGAGATTAAAATGAGAAAGAACTATATAAGGTAGCAGCAGGGGAGTGAAAAGGGAAGCTGTGATAAGAAGGGAAACGGAAGGAAGAAGAAAGCAGCATGGGATGCAGAGCAGCATGGAGATCTAATAGGATAGGCCATAAACTAGGGTTTTTTTTTTTCCAAGAGGTATCAGCCCATCTCGCAGCTGCTCAGAACATGAGCTGGTGGATGGGAGGGGAAGCAGGAAAAACAGCATTTCAGTGCCAAACAGAAATTACACTGGAAGCAGGCACTTGAGAACGTGTGAGATGGGATTTGCAGGCAGGGATATGCAAGGTGGGGAAAGAAGCCGTGTTCTGTAGGGTAGAAAAGGCCACTGGAGAGAGCTCAGATGTCCAATGGGATCCTTCTTCAGAGCTAGTGCCTAAAATTTGGAGAAGAAAAAGCAAAACTGCAATAAAATCTATTGTTATTTCTATAACAGCATCACTCTGTTGGTGCCTACCCTCACAGTGCTGAGTCTCTGTGACCATCACTTGTGTGCTGTCCCTTCATTGCACTTGAGAAGTGACCCAAGTCCAAACCCACTACCTAAATGCTGCCAGAAGGCACTTTCCCTAAGGCACTTTCTCCCATTGGAACAGATATTCTGGTTAGCAGAGTTCATGGATCTGTCAACCACAAGGATTTCTAACAGAGGCCATGTAAAAGCACAGACTTCATCATTCAAGACTCACTTGCTGTTATGATATCACAGTCTGGGACTGATATTTTGGGTAATGGAATCAGCCAGAAAGAGCAATAGTTTCATTTTCCTCACGTTTTGTATATACAGGAAGAACTTACATTATAAACACTGACTGAAGTTCAAAAAGAGGACTGATCAGGTTACTTTAAGAGCCATTTCTAAGTGAAAGCATGGGGGTTTGAAATTTTGAGAAATTAAATACTCGTAGGAAATTTTATAATTAAAATATTTTCAAAACCAGGTAAAATAAAAGAATAAAAAATCAAAACCAATTTTTATAAGTGAAAATTAACTTTTAACTTCTAAATGTAGTTCTGATTCAAAACCAAACTTCATGATATTTTAGTCAAATGCATGAGAGTTTTGTTTATGAAACATCATTTTAATGAAAAAAAATATGAATAAAACAGGCACAAAGTAAGAACCTTGTTGACAAGGAATGAATTTTTCAGGTATCAACACTATTTCTTATTTTCAGCTTGAAATTCCAGCAACAGAAATGAAACAAACGATACTCCCCAGAGAAACACTGAAGTGCACAATGTAAGAAGTGTTTAAAGTCACAGGCATGACCACCAGGTTTGTGACAGTGTTAGAAGGCAACTGGTGACATTCTGTAAAGAGGTTCTTAAGTTATGCTTATAAGAGCTGACAGCAATTACAAGTACATTTGATCCTTATCTATCAATTGTAGAGTTTATCTAACTGGATAGGAGACCAGTTTTATGGAGCTCTGCTGCCCACAGTTGTACTTACACAAGTAAATGCCAATGGTCCTTTCAGACATTACAGACTTCATGATATCTGCACACCACAGAATCATAGAATCATAGAATAGTTAGGGTTGGAAAGGACCTTAAGATCATCTAGTTCCAACCCCCCTGCCATGCAGGCATTTGCAGCAGTGCAAAGTGCACGTGGAATGATTTTCCATCCAAAATGGCAGCAGTTTCCATTTCCTTGCCCATCTTCAGAAGAAAGGAATCCAAAGGGTGAGGACAACAAAGAATATCTGAGACAGGAAGAGTGCAATTATTATGAGTTACAGCGCTGTCAGGATGAACATGTCTCTGTGACAACTAGGGCAAAGGAATCTCAAGCCATTAAACTGTCTAGCTCCTAGCTGTATCTGACCCACAAACACTACCTTCAACAGCACAGTGCCCTCTAGCACTGCTATAAAGTATTAACCACTAGTTAATACTGACCTTCCAAATTGCTACTTAGAAACCTCTTAAAGTCCTCCCACCCAAATACCTATCAAGAAAGAAGGTTCAATCCCCATTTAGAACTGATGTTTTACCATCTTGAAGTTGTTAACTCTTCCTCATCCCCAGGGGAAGCAAAGCTATCACTCATATTCCATTGGTTTCTAAATAAAAGGTTTGATTAAGCTTCCCCTTGAGTTTTCAGCAGCTCCTTATGACAATGCAGGTAATTCCTTGAAAGTAGGATCAAAGTTTAAGAAACATTTTAAAATGTGGTTAGGAACAAAGGAACTATATAAGAAAAGCAGTGGAGCAATTTACACCGTATTATAGGATTAGCCATTGCTGGTAGTAATAGGTGGATATGTAGCTACATTAGAGTACAGCTCCATTAGAGTCAGGAGCTGCTGTGCTACCCACTGTGTCCAAATGCAGTTTGACTGAACAAACTAGACTCTTCTGAACATTGGCTGAGTGGAGCTAATTCAGAGGAGCAGGATGACTCTGAGCTGCTTTGATCACAGACCACGGGATTTGAAGATGACAAAGCCTAGTGCGGTTGTCCTGTAGATGGGGACCAGAACATGACATGGTAAAATCATTTTAACGATACAAGTTCTCTCTTAAAACATGTGGAATGGTGGCCCACAGGTAGATAATCCCTCTCTTAAGTGGTCCCAATGGCTAAGAGGGACATTATCAGAAAACAAATTCAAATATAACTGTGTTCCTATGCAGGTATTGGGCAAAGTTCACTTCTTCTCAAGAGGAACAGGGAAAAGGCAAAGAAATTCCAAAGGCCTTTGATATACAGGTCTTTATTACAAGGGCAAGGAGGCACCAAGTAGGGAACATACATGTTCATGCTCTGAGGACTTCTACTGCTGCCCAGGGCTACAGATACAGTAAGACAAATGGGCTTGGTGAACTGGGAGGTACCCTGAGTGCCTGGATGTCTTACTATGGCTGTTGGCAATGGTACACAAGTGCCATAGTAAATGGCACACTACACTATATAGTAAATTTTCTTCTTCAGTGATGCACTTGATGGAATTACCATCCCTGGAATCACAGAATCACCACCAGAATCACCAGGTTGGAAGGGACCTCTAAGATCATCAAGTCCAACCCATGCCCTACACCTCCACTAAACCATGTCATCAAGTGCCATACCCAGTCTCTTTTTAAACACATCCAGGGATGGTGACTCCACCACCTCTCTGGGCAGATTGTTCCAATATTTTATTATTCTTTCTGTGAAAAACTTCTTCCTAATATCCAACCTGTACCTTCCTTGGCGCAGTTTGAGACTGTGTCCTCTTGTTCTGTCCGTTGCTGCCTGGTGAAAGAGACCAACCCCCACCTGCCTACAACCTCCTTTCAAGAAGTTGTACAGAGTGATAAGGTCACCTCTGAGTCTGCTTTTCTCACCTACACACCATGTAGGTGAGGCCCTCAGTGCCATGGGTTAGTGGTGACCTTGGCAGTGCTGGGGTAATGATCTTAAAGGCCTTTCCCAACCTGGCTGATTCCATGATTCTACTTCTAACTGCTTCTTGAGTTGCTAATCCTATACAGCTTCTGTAGAGGATCTAGAATTTCTCCCAAGCTCACATTCTTGGCATTTAGACCCTCCTTGTGGATACAAGTATGGACCTTCCAATTGAATTCACCAAGAACATCTCACCCAGTTTCTGCTGCATGGAGGGGCTACAGAGACAGAAATCCTGTCTTTGAGACCCCATTGGTCCTTTTCCCCAGGATAATCCCCAATGACCAAAAGGGAATCAATGAGATAGCATAAAGAGAAAGGGGACCTTTTCCTCCTCTTTATTTCTAATACCTATGATATGGATGTCACACACAACAGCTTACATCTATGCCTAAAAGCAACAGGTTACTCAAGAGAAATTGTACTAATCAAGTATACAGGCTACTTGCTGTCTCATTTAGTTCCTGTCTGTTCTGTCCTGGAAGGCAACACAAAGAAGGGATTGTGGAGACTTCAAGACTCATAGATGAGGTTTTGCCACAGTTTAGGATACTCACATGTTGGGAAGCCTTGAGTCAGTTTGGTTGGTGTGCTCTTCCTTCCATATTGGCTTGATCTTAGAAGTCAGGACCTGTTATTGCAAACAAAGGCCATTCAGTCAGTGTGGTGGGAACTCTTTCCAGCCAAGAGAATCTCTGGGCAATGAGGAGTCAGTGATTGCCAGCCAGCAACCTGCTCCATTTGCTGACTGGAAAAGGACCCACAGGTTGCTGCAGAGGTCCTGGTATCTGAATCTGGGGGATTAGTTGGGATGCAGAATTTTGTAAGAGTTTTGGAAGCCAGAAAGGGAATCACAGCCAGAAAATCCCTCCTCACATGGCCACCTCCTATCTCCTCCAGTGGCCAGTAAGAGGCTTTTATTCTGGCCTGTTTTCAGTCTTGTTGGTCAAATAATAAGGGAGCAGCTGGAAAACGCTTTCCTAATGGCTGTGGTAAAATAATCTCAGCCCAGCACACATGGAAGATGACCAGAGTAATCCCTATTGCTTGTAGGAACCGTGGTAAAAGCTTCTTTCAGATGAAGTGCAAGATCTTTGAAGTGTCAGTGCCATTGATTAGACTGGAAATAAAAACTATGAAGATGTCCTGTTTGAAAGCACTCTGTGGTGCAGAACCCCATCATACATGTTCAGAGCAAAGTGAGACACAGTACTTATTGTGTGGTTTGGAACTGTATAAATGCACTCTATAGTTCATTAATCCATGGAGGCTGGGGCTGCTGTTAACTAACTTTTCCATAAACCTAATACATTTAAACAATACCACATATGACCTCTGAAAACACATTACACATGTAACTGTTCTGGAATAAATGTTGTTCTACTAGTGCTAGCTGGTGAACTTCGAAGTTGTGCTATTAGATATGAAAAGCCTATCTTGTCTTTTAAAAGCCTCCCTACATCTATTATGTAGGCTCTTCCTTTCCCTTGAAACTTGAACAGCTAAACTGGTAGTACCAAAAGGTCTTGGCTTTATAGAAAGGAGGTGATTAGTACTCCAAATCAAGCATTTAACCTCTTGATGCGTCCCAAGAAAGCACTGTGGTATGTGACATAGTGAAGGTTTTAGAAGCACAAGTGAGGGATGCCCTGCACATCTCAGTCATAGCTCTGCCAGATGCAGGGTGTTAGAGAGGGCTGCTCTGCAAGGGGCTAAATCTCAAGTCATAGAATCATAGAACAGTTGGGTTGAAAGAGATCGTCAAAGGTTATCTATAGTCCAACCCCCTTGCAATGAGCAGGGACATGAATTGGTAGTTACTACACCTCCATCAAGCAGTGCACAGTGATTGAGGATGAGCTACATTATTGTGGTCTGGAAAGCAATACACAGATCATTATTCAGTGGCTCAGCAGAAGAACTGAATGCAATTTCAAGCAAATGGAAAAGATCCATAGCACATTATGGAGACATCCTGGAACACAGACACCCACATCGACACCCATTCACACATCACAGGTTATTACAGAATTACATTTGTTTCTGCAAAATGGAAAGAAAAGAATGCTTGAAGTTCCCTTTTCATTTCATGTTTAGAACTCCTGATTCAATTTCCTCCCACTCTCCATTTGGTTTGACTCCATTAAGTATACCTTTCTCCTACATCAACCATTTAAGTGGCATAACAGCTTCTGCCACTTCAACCCAGTCATCCATGGCATCTAACAGCTACTAAGGTGGCTCTTGTAGCATACCTGAAATTGGATAAAGCTGCATTGGAAGCTTTAGGAGCAGCCTTCTAATAGTGACAGCACAAAATACAAGAGGTATTGGGTATACAAGCATGTACATTAGGCCCTAGAAACTGAACCTGAGAAAAACCACAGCTGAGACACAGGCTGAATGCTGAAGTGCATCATCTTTGTTGCAAGAAGAAAATAAAACACAGCCCTCACAGAGCAAATCCAGTCAGCTACAAGCAAAACCATCTGGCTGAATCCTTGCCTTTGCTCAGCCAAAACCTCAGGAGAATGCATCAGCGCTGATATCCAGACCCAGCATATTTAACACACCACGCAAGAGACATCACTCAGGTGATGGCACATGCAGACACTCAGAAGATGATGAAGCTAACTGGCAACACCAGTTAACGCTGTGTTTTGTCACAGATCCTTTAGAGACTTGGACTCAGATTCCCTGCACACTCAAAGTCAAGTGAGACTTGAAGATTAGCATCTGCCTGTCTGTTATCTAGAAGCTGCTATTGACATGTTTCACATTCAAACCAATAAAAATTGGAACACACAGCAGTGCAGGCAGATAGCAGCTTTTTCACCCTACACTGAAGAAATAACCATAAGGGAGTCACAGAAGAACCCTTGGTCAGAAACAAGAAACCTTAGCAGTTTTGCCAGTGGAAAAAGCCCACCTAACACCTGCTCTAACAGTGTTTGGCTCTAACTTGCTGCTTCTGCTTTCAAAGTGTTGAGATAATCCTGAAACTATGCAAAGAAAAAAAAAGTGCCATCAAGAAGGAGAAGTGGGAAGTAGAGCAGTGCTAAGAACTCAGTCTTTCAGTGAATAATAGCTGATTCCACAGCTGGTGAAGTAGCACATTATGGCAAGAGGAAAAGGGGCCAGGAAAACAGGAGGAGGAAAACAAATAGCCCTATCTCACTCAACACCAGCAGAGACTATAAAAGAAGGGAAGAAGGATTCTCCTGAGCTCAGTACATCTCTCTACAGTGGGAAGGTCACAGGACAGCTTTTGAGTGTTATTGACCTGGAGGCCTTCCTGCTCTTTGAGGGACACCTTTTCCACATCATGTTGTTCCAGAAAAGAGAGACCATGGTTTCATAGTAGACTTCAACCACCAAGTCAAGGTAAAGGTAGTAGGAAAGCAGTTAACTTTTACTACATGCAAAATGATTAGTATTTTCCTTCTTCCTTGACTTGGGGGGGGGAAAGTTAAATTAGCAGGTTCACTGATGAAGAAAACCTATTGTTAAACAGAGCCTAAAGGTTTGTTTTACTGTTAATCAGTGGGTTTTATTGTAAACTGAATTGAAAACACTGCTGGAATACAAAGCACACACTGAGTGGGGCTATCTGTAGCAGAGGCCACAGGAACTGGAAAACCAGACTTCAAATGTAAAGCTCTTCAATTCATTCAGCTTACAGAAGGGAAGTTTTAGAGGTGACATAATTGCTGAATATAGGGTTTTACACATAGAAAAGCACTGAATAGGAGGAGGAGGCAAGCAGGCAGGCATTTCAGCCTTTCTGACAGTCACAATGTGAGCCAATAGTTGGAAGTTCAACAAGACAAATTCTGTTTTATTTAAATAAGATGTAATTTTTAGGCAGCTGAAACTACAACAGCATAGCTGTGGAGGTCACCATCTTCTGGAGTCTTTCTGACAAGACTGTGTACCTTTCACAAACACACTTAACTAGCTTCAGGGGGCAAATGGCAAAGGGTATGTTCAAGCTTCATAAAAACATAGAATGGTTTGGGTTGGAAAGGACCTGAAGATCATCCAGTTCCAACCCCCCTGGACAGGGACACCTCACACTAAACCATGACTCCCAAAACTTCTTCCATCCTGGCATTAAACACTGCCAGGGATGGAGCATTTACCACTTCTCTGGGCAGCCTGTGCCAGTGCCTCACCACCCTCACAGTAAAGAACTTCTTCCTTACCTTTAACCTGAACCTCCCCTGTTTTGATTTAAACCCATTACCCCTCATGAAGTCAACATATCTCTGTGGTGTGTTCATCCTTTGGGACAGGCAGTGAAGTATAAATGGGTCTGATGACAGAGCAACCTACAACAACCCCTTTGGTTTCAGTGTTAGAGAGTGGTCCAGGCATTGTATAAGCAGCCAGAGCCCAGTGCCTCCCAACTAACCTTGCACACATGAGACAGCAGACCAACAGCTTCGTGCCACAAAGGTCTAGAAGGATATTATGATCAGTCAAGAATAACTTGCCCAACACAGGGATCACATATCCTTCTCTGAAGGATTTGGCTAGAGATCACATACTAAAAGAGACAGACTACTGGGCAGACAGAGTCTGGCAGCTGCTATATCCTTGGCACAGGCTGAGCAGCACACAGGGTGTCCTTGAAGGTCTCCTATGCATGCATCAACCAGAGCTGACCCTACTTAATTTATGAGCTCTCCTGAGATCACAGCTTCATGTATTATGGCTCCAGGCTCTATTGAAATGAACTTCATTAAAATAAATTCCAGCTGCTTGGAAGGAGTTAGCGAAATGACAAAAAGAAGGCAAACTCCTCCATTCCCTAACTCACTGAGAGCAGAAATAAGAAATAGTTGCAGGAGGCCAAGCAGAATTCAGCTGGCTCAATTGACAGGCCATGAGATGAAGGTTTCACCAAAGAAAAAGTATTTGTGATAAAATGGGATGGTTACAAACACTGATGCAGCACTCAAAGGTAGGCAACATACAGGGCAAACAGGCTTAAGGTACAGAGGGTCAGGAGGACACTTGATAAAGCTTCTGACTGAAGGTGGGATCCATTTAAATAAATCAGATTCATTTGCAAGGGGTCTTGAGTGCTTGTCCCTTTCCTGTTTTTCTGTTCCCTGGCCTTTGGTCTGCTGTATTTCCTTCCCCAGGATGCCTGTGGGCTGTTAATAGGGAATATTAGGGAGCAGCACCAGGATGTACCTCATTCTGTACGTTGTTGCCAGCAGCCTACATGTTGATTATTGTCCCTGTTTGGTAGATGCTCTTTTTATCCTTGCTTGGCTCTTGGGGAATTTGGAAAGGATGAGATTGTTAATGAAGTCTGGCATTTGCATCCAGCCACAACTCATCAGAGCTGTGGTCTGCTAAGGATCTCAGAAGGAAAGCTTGACTTTTCTGCCCTTTCAAGGGCCAGCAACTAGGAGAATAGACTTAGACCCTACCAGAGCAGCAGAATTGCTCTCCTTGGTCATGAAGCTGAAAGGAAAAGTGCAGTTTCCAGAACTCAGATGCTCAGAAAGCTACTGTAAGCACAGTGGGGAAGGAACTTCATCAGGGAGTGTAACAATAGGGCAAGGGGTGATGGGTTTAAACTGAAACAGGGAAAGTTCAGGTTAGATACAAGGAGGAAGCTCTTTACTGTGAAGGTGGTGAAGCACCGGCACAGGTTGCCCAAAGAAGTGGTAAATGCTCCATCTCTGGCAGTGTTCAAGGCCAGGTTGGAGGGGGCTTGGAGCAGCCTGCTCTGGTGGGAGGTGTTCCTGCCCATGGCAGGGGGGTTGGAACTAAATGATCTTAAGGTTCTTTCCAACCCAAACCATTCTGTGATTCTATGAAATGTGATTAATAGTTGATGTAGGTGGGAATTCACATTGTGTTTCTGAAGCACTCATGAACTGGTGGCATTTCTAGAACCTACAAAAGCTGTAACGTTCACCTCTCCTTCACCATCATGTACTGAATCTGTGCTCACCTTAGTGATAAGGAGACCAGTGGCATGGCAGAGCCATCCACTCCTCCCATCTTTAGTTGGAAACTGAAGCTGCCACTTGGATTTCCACTATGAGTGCCTAAGATGTCAAGAGTTAGGGAACTGAGACATTAGCAGTGCTTATGTGACCTATTCCCCAGACCTATCCTTCTGCTTCCCAGCAATGAATTCTCTTGATTTCTAACAGATTTCTCCAGTTTCAACCAACAGACAGCTTTCAGCAAGGAATTCTGGAATCTCCACACAATTGTTACTTGGTAGTACTTCAAATACATTTTCCTGCCTGGTGTCAGGCATCACAGACATTGTGATTGAGGTTTTACCCAAGGTTCCTAGACTCAAGCCAATTATAGTGCAAAATAAAACAGAAAAAACCCCAAATGTAATCTGGGATTTGTTAGTGAAGTGCAAGCAGCACATCCCTACTACAGTCAGCAAAGCAAAAGCATTTGCCAGATAATCCTGTAAGTAGGGAAGATCTGCAGATCTTCAGCAGTTTCATGGCATGCATTGCCACTGTGGGAAGGATGTGACACCTCAGTAAGAGCAGGTTCTGCTGGATGAGATGAGAACAGTCTAGTACAGCAGTCACTTAATGTCAGCTGTCAATGGCAGGGGTTTAATATGAATACTGGAGCTGAAAGCCATTAGACTTCTCCCTCATTCTAGCATCAACCACTTTTGGCAAGGCCTCCTAAATGGAATAACTTGCAGAGTGAGCCAGAAATAAGGCCTGGAGAACAGATTCTTCAGATCACAAATGTTAAACCATGGAGATGGATTGGTGACAAAGAGGGTGGAGTGGAGAGCGAAGTTTCCACATCCCATTTTTCCTCCCCCATCACCACCACAGATGAGGTCTACACCCCAACATATGTTTGTAATGAGTGTAGCCAAAGAGAAATTCCAGATCTTACTCGAGTTGGAACTTGAAAGAATCAGCTAAGTTTGAGCTTAATCAAAGGGCAGGATAACTAAGTCTGATGGAGTTGCCCATGTTCAGATTCCATATCCGATGGATAGAGATATGAATGACCCTATAGTGGTGCCTTTAATCTGCAGCCCAAGCCTCTCTTCAGCAGCTACTGGAAGGCTGGTTCAACTCCTGGTTCAGATTAGGTTTTCAGCTGAGACCAGGCTATCAATTCAGGCCTCTCAGGTATTCCCATAGTTAGAGATGAAGCTCACTGCAGGGAAATCTTGGCTATTAAAAGCAAGTTCTTCAATGGTTCTTTGAATTTTATGGTTCCTTACTTTCTCACCCCTACCTCCACCTATCTCCCCACTAACAGTGGAGTCAGACCTCAAGGGACCTGTTTCGGTTTACCAATTTACACAGAAACTGCCTAAGCATAGGAGAAAATGCCTCCTCATTTAGCTAATCAGAGGGATGCCACAGGATAAGAGGTTGCTGAAGGGTGAATCCATCAGGTCCTGTCAGACCAGAAGTAGGGAAGTGAAATGTTACTAACAGAAAAGCAATCAAACTTACTGTGAGGGTGCTGAAGCTCCGGCACAGGGTGCCCAGAGAAGCTGTGGCTGCCCCATCCCTGGCAGTGTTCAAGGCCAGATTGGACACAGGGGCTTGGATCAAGCTGCTCCAGTGGAAGGGGTCCCTGCCCGTGGCAGGGGTTGGAACTGGATGAGCTTTAAGGTCCCTTCCAACCCAAACAATTCATGATTCTAAATACAGCAAGAGACTTACCATGGGCCAGAGAGTACTCATACTGTATCTCAAATAGTTATATCAATAATATAATATATATAAATAAAAAGTTATTCTATAAATTGAACTTATGCATATGCTGAATGAAGAGAATTTGGAAAAATAATTTCCTAAATTTGACAGGCTTGGAGACTCAAAATTCTTTAAAATTCCTGAAAAGTCATTACAGAACAGCAGGAATACAAATATATGTACCAACATATTCCTCTGGTAATGTAAGTTAATTTAGGGAGCACCTATTAGAAGAATGAATTTATATAAATATGTTACCACAAATGTTTATATACTTGATTTAAAAGGCAGCTGAATACTTACCCAGGACCTGGGGAATTTTATATTGCTGTACATGAAGAGGGAGCAGAAACACACTTCAAATTGATATATTCAGTACTAAGACTTGAACTCCATACGGAGCAACAGAACAATGCTCCCAAACAGCCCCAGTGCTGTCCCATTGGGACCTGGCAGGTAACACCTCTGATAACACAATGGGAATGTTAGTTGGGAAATGACCTACCAAGTTTTGGCTTTGGTAAATGCATTAAATGATAAAGAACCATGGAAGGGACCAATTGCTGCAGGTCCATATCTTATCGGATTTTGAGCCTGTGTCCAAATGATGAATTAGTTTTGGCAACTGAATTTAGGACTCTATAGTCTTAGTACTGTGAATCTATTTATTGCTGGATTTATTCTTTTCCAGTGGAGTGAAGGCGAGCAGCCAGGAAGGAAGCCTATAAATCTTCACATCTGAGAGGGGGAAGGGTAAGGTGTATTACATACAGCATAGGGGCTAGAGAAGAAATTGAGTTGCTTTGAGACAAAGAGCGATGTCTGCAGTGCATAGCCCCTTCCTTCTTTTCATTTCAGATTTTATTCATTTTCACTATAAAAGTTGTAGGTGTTTCAACAAGAAACAAAAATATTGTTTTCTTTCATGCATAAAAAGTCATTGCAGATTATTACCAGGAAGAAATAAGAAAAAGAAAGCAAAATCTCTTTTTCTGGTATGAGAAGATTTTGGGAATCACTTCACCATTAGATGAGGTATCTGACCCAAACCAGTTGTTTTCATGTTTCCACTATGGGAAATGCACATTCCCCTTGAGGAGACAGCCAAGTAGAAGAATGTGGCACAAGACTGCCGTAAAGGGGTGGTGGAGCAGCACTTGTAAAGGATAAAGAAACCTGGCAACAGTTGAAAGCAGTCTGAAGAGCTCCAACCTGCATGGGAAAGGACGAGAAGTGGCAGCAGATATTTAACTGTTCTCATAAAAGCTTCTATTAGCTATTTGCAGTGATTCCCTCTATTCCCGGGCGAGATGAACAAATTGCCTCATTAAGTCCACATCTTTGGATGTCCCAATTAAACCAGCTTCTGATCTCCCCTTGCTGAGAGGCACCCCGCATCCCTTGGATGAAGCTCGTGGCAGCATCGAATGTAGTATGCTGAGAGTTTATGGCTAAAGTTTGAGGGATGAGAATCCCTCCCATGCCCTTGCAGTTGGGATGGAGCCGGTAAGCAGCAGGCTTTAGAAGCAACACAGACACTTTAGCTTAAAATGAGCCATCGAGGAAGTTCATAAACTCTCTGGTAATAGGAGGTGACGACAAGAAGAACTCGAGGGTAATAGGGGCTGGCAGTAGCTTCAGAGGCTCGCCTCTTACCTTGGCAAGCACAAGGGAAACTCCGTTCTCCTCCTCTTTCCCTTAAACCAAAACACCCCCCCCCCTTGGAGCACTTCGGAAAGGAGCACTAAGACGACAAGGCCGCCTGCCACATGGGTCTGAGCAGCTGCTTCCAAGAAAGAAATCCTCATACAGATCGCAAGAACTTGAGCCCCCCTCATATCAAAGCAACTTCCTCAAAGGCTTTCCAAATTCATTCCCTTTGCCAAGGCCTGATGAAGTTGGAGACCTTCAAGGGATGGGAAAAAGAGATTCCTGCCAAAGCTCCCCACTCCCTGGATTTTTAAGAGCTCAGCACCATCTCAAGCTGCTAGTTCTGCAACTAAATATGGGATAAAATGGGATATTTTATCCCATAGAACAACACTGCCTTCACACTCCTTTTTCTTCAAGTCTATATTTTGAGAAGGGTGAGGGCAGGGGGAGGTGAAGAAGGGAGTGAAGTTTCTGAGAAGAGAAAAAGTGCTAAAAGACAATTCAATGGCATTCTAAAACCCAGAAAACCGATTTATCCCAAATATCATTGGAATGAGGCAAGATCACAAGATCAAACACATCTGTGAGCTATTACCTAGCATGATTTCCTGTTTGATTTCCAAGGAGTAGAATCAGCACTTTGATACCTTTTGTGACCCATAAAAGAACAGCTTCAGGTCCCAACTGTAGGGCAATGGTGACAGCAAGAACAGCAGCTGATGACTCTGCAGCTCCCCATCTAAGCTGTTCTGGTGCAATTTTCACACAGAGAACAGATCAGCTGGAGGCTGAGGTGGAAACTTAGATCATGACAAGCTTTGCTCTGCTGAGTGTTTCATGGGAATCATGTAGGATCAGGCAGGAAAGGCTCTTTAGTAGTTAAATATGGGATGAGAAACGTGTGGGGTTCTAGGATGAGGTGCTAAAAGTGCAATACTCAGTTGAGATATTGGTCTTTCTGTAATTGAATACTATGAAGTTTATGGAAAGGGAATATTCAAGCTCACAGCAGCACAAAGAAGGTCTCTTGAGGACTCTATATTGCCGGCTGTCTGTTCTCTCAAGGGTAGCTCTGGTCCAAGCCATCATCTGAACACCACATCCTACAGAGTTCATTGATAAGTCCATCCCTAATCATTCCTCCTTCATGTCAGTTTTAAGCCTAGTCCAGGAACCACTTCCCATATTAAGCCTCATGCATTTGCCAAAACCTTCACCAACCTTTTTCTTAATATTACAAACCCCGGATAACAGGTTGCCCAAAGAAGTGGTAAATGCTCCATCCCCATGTTCAAGTGTTCAAAGCCAGGTTGGACAGAGCCTTGGGCAACCTGGTCTAATGTGAGGTATTCCTGCCCATGGCAGGAGGTTTGAATTAGATGATCTTATGGTCCTTTCCAACCCAAACCATTCTGTGATTCTATTCTATGAATAGATCACTAAACCCCTTTTTATTCCCCAGCTCTCCCCAGTGCTGCTCAACACTTACCTCACATTCAAACTTTCCTGACTGGAACTTAAACATCTTTTGGCCCTTGGAACCAGCCCTTATTCTTGCCCTGTAGGCAAGGCAAGGTAGAACAGAACAGTAGATCTTAATCACAGCCCATATACTGGCCTTGGCTCTGGGACCAACACACCAAGCAGCTCTCTTCAGGGTCCCACAGCCTTATGACTCTGTGCTCTCACTGAAAGATAGAATTAAGAGTAAAATTACTCAACACCAAGTTGCATTCACAGACGTATCTCAAAGGGCAGACACCAGTGACATCCTAGGAACTACCATCACTTGAAGACCATTGGGCTTTAGCACACTACAGTTTAGACTAACATTAGGAGGTAGAAATAAACAGCTTTTCTTGCAATACTAGAAGGTTTCAGACAGAACAAGGATGTTATGGCCGAGCCCCAGTGGCTCCTGCTGAGCTTGCAGGGAGGCCAATTCCAGTGCTAAGGTTGGATTTATACTTATTCTTCCCATAATACAAGAATCAAAGCATTTCAGTCTGTCTCCTACATGTAGGTTTCCAACAGAAAGCTGGGACTGCATGCCAGAAGGCTCCTCCAAGCCATGATTGCTTTCAGGGACACAGTGCCTCAGCAGCCTTTGGTTAAAGTTAGGATTACAGAGAACAAGTAACTGGGAGCTCCTTTTGTTGATGGATCCCAGAAATTTACACAAGAACTATTGCAGCTAAGGCTCCTAGGGTTGTGCTTTACACGTGTCTGAGGCTGGAACATCAAAATACCTTAAGCACTGGAGGTATAGCTGGGGTTAGGCTTTGCTTTAGGAAAAGGACAGGACATGACCAGTTCTTATTATAGAATCATAGAGTCATAGAATAGTTAGGGTTGAAAAGGACCTTAAGATCATCCAGTTCCAATCCCCCTGCCATGGGCAGGGACACCTCACACTAAACCATGGCACCCAAGGCTCTGTCCAACCTGGCCTTGAACACTGCCAGGGATGGAGCACTCACAACTTCCCTGGGCAACCAATTCCAAGTGCCTCATGGCCTGCAGAAGTAGAAGAGAACAGCTGCATTCAATGGTGTTATTTAGAAGACACAGGGTCTCAGCAATTAGTCTTGAAATAACTCTGAGAGGAGGCTGGGGGTGCACAACAGAGTGGGAGAAGAAAAAGCCAGGACCCAACTGACCTAAGGGATATTCCACACCATAAGGTACCATGTTCAGCATGTAAAGCTGGGGGAAGAAGAAGGAAAAGGGGGGATGTTTGAGTGATGTCTTTCATATTCCCAAGTAACAATCATACATGATGGAGCCCTGCTCTCCTGGAGATGGCTTTAACAGCTGCCTGCTCATGGGAAGTGGTGAGAGAATTCCTTGGTTTGCTTTGCTTGTATGCATGGCTTTTGCTTTACCTATTAAACTGTTTATCTCAACAGATGGGTTTTCTCACTCTTACTGTTCCTGGTTCTCTCCCCCATCTCAACACAGTGAGCAGCTCTTTGTGGTGCTTCATTGCCAGCTGGGGTTAAACCATGGAATATTTCCCATCACAAATCTACCCCGAAATTCAACCATATATCAATAAGAATTTCATTGCCAGAAGTCTTCCTAAACTGGAACCTCCTCACACAGCTATACATCCTTCATTCTTAACTCATGTCTCATTTCATTCCCATGAAAAGATGTTACTGAAGCCAAGGAATCCTATCAACACCAGCCTTCAACTATTCCTGAGCACTGGGAAAAATCCAGCTTTAACATTTTTTGCCCAACACTCACTGTTCTTGCACCTAACTCTACATTACTGTACACTGTGCTCTTCAAAAGCTTTGTGCCTAAATTCTGAATAACCCTAGACCTGACACAGCATGCTCCACTGGTCCCCTCTACAAGCCTCTTACCCCCATGAGCCATGCCATATTCTCAACCCTTAGGACTGGTCCCTGGCTCTTATCCTTATGTGAAACATCTCTGCATATTATAAACCAAAACCACCCTCAACTGTAGCCTTCTCCATGAAGACAATGGTTAGCTAGTTTTAATGTTGAATTCTAGCATGAACCCATGCAGTGCAGGCAGGGANATGAGCCATGCCATATTCTCAACCCTAGTCCTAGGTTTTAGGACTGGTCCCTGGCTCTTATCCTTATGTGAAACATCTCTGCATATTATAAACCAAAACCACCCTCAACTGTAGCCTTCTCCATGAAGACAATGGTTAGCTAGTTTTAATGTTGAATTCTAGCATGAACCCATGCAGTGCAGGCAGGGATGGACACATTAAGGACATTGTATTTACGTGGCACAGAACTGCTGGCAGTCCTGCAATGTTCTCACAAGGTCCTGGTGGCACTAGCAGGAGCTCATGACAGACGTTGTCTTAGTTCAGGAGAATAAACGGTTGAACAGGAACAGATTATCCTAGAGATTTCACTGTTAAGACAGGAGCTATCAGAACACCCTTTCCTACCAAGCTGATTTCAGGGTGAAGACAAACTGCTTCCTCCCTTACTCCTGCTTTACCCTCCTCTTTGCTATTGAAGCACAGGAGTCCTCAGCATGGCTTATGATGAATTCAAGATCTCATTACCATTTTGCTGCCTATTAAAGAGTGAGACAATCTTGCCGTGGTGAAAATAAATAGCTGTATGCAATTACAGGAATCGCCAGACATCTCATTTTATGTCAGGCAAGATCATTGCCTAATAGGAAGACAATGTACTCATGCTGTTGCCTTGTTCAGATGAGACAGCCTAATTAGCTTCCACTATAGCCAGGCATGAAACTGCCAACTTTATGATGGGCATCTGATCAGTAATGTGCTGTTATCTTCTCATAGTGTATAACTGGTGTAACCGACTTCTTTGCTAGCAAAGTGCAAGCTCTTCACTAATGATCACTGGGATGTTGAAGGAAATCAAAGAGAAAACAAGAGATAGCTCCCAAATCCCAGACTCTGAAGCTTTGGTTGCTGTTAGGACATCTCCCTTCTACTCAGAGCTCACCATTGCAAAGGGGTTCTTTGCAACCAAGAGCCTGCAACCCACAACACATGGAACCTTCCTACCTTTCTGGTAGTTTACAAGCCAAAGCAGGAGTTGCTGGGAGCTTTAGGAAGAGCCAGCAGGCGTGAGAAGGAACGTTTAAACAGGGGTGTTACAGGAGGCAGGAGATGGTTTTCATAACATCTGTGGTGAGATTGTATAACACAATCGTCAGCCTGCCAATGCTTGGAAGGACTCGAAAGGCAACTTTGGCAACCCAGTGGATTGTTTTATAAACAACTGGTTTCAAGCTGATCCTGAGATGAATGAGAAAGGCAGCAGTTGCTTAAGGATAAAGGTGCTCTGGTTTCTGTATTCTCTGCTGACTGTTTGCACAGCAGCAGATATACATGAGAGTGGTGTTCCCACTCAGGTATGGGAATTGTGTCCATTGCTCTCACACCACCAGGGAGAACTGATGTGGCAAACCTTGACAGCTGAAATACAATCTCCTGCCACCCTGCCTGCCTCATGGTCCTGAGAGCAACTCTTCCATAGGATCCCAGACTGGCTTGGGTTGACAGGACCTTAAAGCTCATCCAGTTCCAACCCCCTGCCATGGGCAGGGACACCTTCCACTAGAGCAGGTTGCTCCAAGCCCCATCCAACCTGGCCTTGAGCACTGCCAGGGATGGGGCAAACACAGCTGCTCTGGGCAGCCTTCACCCTCATAGTGAAAAATTTCTTTTCTCATGTGTAATGTAAATGAAGGGTATTTAGCCACAGCCATTTGCCCTTGTAAATCTGAATTACTATTTAGAAAGGAGCTTAGCTGTAATTTGTATTCTGATTGGGAACTCCAGGCCAGTGGCAGCGGGTTGGAACTGAATGAGCTTTAAGGTCCCTTCCAACACAGACCATTTGGTGATTCCCACCTTGCTCACTATAGGGGCCCTGCCCTCTGCTCCAGCTCAGTCTTGTCAGGGCAAACCCCATGGTGCCTCCATCTGCTCCAGACACATCCCTCAACTCCAGACCATGCGCAAAGACCATTTTCTCCCACTACTGCCTCACTTTCCAGAAGCTCCCAGATGCTTCCGCACCACCTCACTTCCACAGGCTCATATGCTGGCACTTAAGAACAAATCAAGACCCCCCAAAAACCCCAAACAATAAAACCCACAAACCCTGTAAATCTAGATTGATGGAATACCATCATCAGCGTGTCAGATGTACAAGTTGCTGGTATGTTGCTCTGAAGAGTCACTGAAGTGCAGTCATGTTGGTGGCTTACAATGCAGTTGTACCAGTTACTACTCATTTTACACACTGCTTGGAAAAGTTACTTCTAGGGGCATTAAAAGAAAACCCAAATCAAATCCAAAAGAACAGCAATATGATTTTTGTGCATTTAAATCCCCATCATAACACTCAAGTATCACCTATTGAGACCTTACTTGGGGTATTGGGTGCAGTTCTGGTGTCCTCAACATAAGGACATGGAGCTGTTGGAACAAGTCCAGAGGAGGCCAGGAGGATGATCAGGGGACTGGATCATCTCCCATATGAAGACAGGCTGAGAAAGTTGGGGCTGTTCAGCGTGGAGAAGAGAAGGCTGCATGGAGACCTCATAGCAGCCTTCCAGTATCTGAAGGGGGCCTATAGGGATGCTGGGGAGGGACTCTTCATTAGGGACTGTAGTGACAGGACAAGGGGTAACGGGTTCAAACTTAAACAGGAGAGGTTTAGATTGGATATAAGGAAGAAATTCTTTCCTGTGAGGGTGGTGAGGCACTGGAATGGGTTGTCCAGGAAAGTTGTGAATGCTCCATCCCTGGCAGTGCCCAAGGCCAGGTCGGATGAAGCCTTGGGTGACANTATAAGGAAGAAATTCTTTACTGTGAGGGTGGTGAGGCACTGGAATGGGTTGTCCAGGAAAGTTGTGAATGCTCCATCCCTGGCAGTGCCCAAGGCCAGGTCGGATGAAGCCTTGGGTGACATGGTTTAGTGTGGGGTGTCTCTGCCCATGGCAGGGGGATTGGAAGTGGATGATCTTAAGGTCCTTTCCAACCCTGATTATTCTATGATTCTGTGATTCTATAATTCCAGGTTTGATTTCATCAGAGCTCCCATTCCCA
The DNA here is from genome assembly GCA_002631895.1 of Agapornis roseicollis. Lineage (NCBI taxonomy): Eukaryota > Metazoa > Chordata > Aves > Psittaciformes > Psittacidae > Agapornis > Agapornis roseicollis. The sequence continues at coordinate 153,105 of NDXB01020547.1, forward strand.
GCCAAGCAAACATCCAATTCAACTCCTGCAGTGGGAACTACTCGAACAGTGCCACATGCAGCTGAGATTACCTCACATGGGATTTCCCGTCAAGATTTCACTTCAGTCTGGGATTTCCCAGATATATCCATAGTTTTCAAATCATAACACCCCTTCCTTTCAAACTCCATGCACCAGGTACGCAGGGTACAGTTTTAAAGATGACTTCCCCAAGTAGACATTGCATCTACCTCTATTTCATAGCCCTCGATGGATGTTTTTTTGTCCCCATGATCTTGTCCAGCCCCTCTTTGAACACACCATGTTGGCAGCATCTTGCACAGTACTCATGACTATCCACATGTTAAAACTACACCCATGTCCCCAGTCTATCCCGCCTCAGAAGAACAATACACCCTGGTATTAGTTCATATGTTCAAAACATGGGTTTACAATCCTATTTTGCCCAATTCCAGTTCTTTTGCATAACGTTTACTCAGAGGCAGCCAGTAAGAAAACAGAAGGAACCTCTCCATCAGAAGTTATTTTCAGTCCTGTTTAAGCAGAAGGAAAAAGAAACCCCATAAACAAAACTCACTGTGTTTTATAGGAACCTACCCCCTCCAGGGAAAAAACTGCATTGCTAAAAGAATTCCTAGCCAGTGCTAACCAGAGTTAATTACAACATGGCATTAAAAGAACAACCCTGTTTGCAACACATCGTGAAACAACCTCTGCCAAAATGAAAGGTCTGCTCTCTGCTGTGTTATTGTTCCAGGCTGTCTGCAGACATCACTGTATGAGTTACACTATTCTGACATCATTTTGCAAGTTCAGTGCCCAAAGCACATGCCTATGCTATAACATGGTCTTGACAGGACCTCACATTTCCACCCTAGTAAATCCTAAATGGCTTCCAGAAGCGCTATGTAGAAAATACCCAGGAAGCATGCAGGGTAAGCAGTTGGGATGATCACATGCTCTGGGATCCTTGCTGTCTCTGAAGAACTTCCATATGTCCAGTCTGTAACGTTAAGCAGGGCAAAAAGAAGGAAAAGTAAGTCTGATGCACATTCCTCTATCTCCAGCACTGTCACAAGTGTGGGTTTGGGGTTAAGGCACCCGATGCCAGGAAGCCACATTCAGAAAGAACTGCAGAATTCCAGGAAAATTGCTTGGATGAAAAGAAACAACATGGAGAAGCCTTCAAGTTATAAGTAGGCGATGCTGGAAAGAGCCACAGGTCTGCCACTATGGTGGCATGGTGGGGATGTGGGGTCCTGAGGGAGGTGTACATTTGACACAGGTCTGGAGCAGCAACATGAAGGCCTCACATCAGTGTAAACCAAAAGCCATAACCTGGTGAACGCTCCTAGAACAAAGAGCAATATCAAGGTAACCCCTGAGCTGCTGCCACTGCTCAAAGTGCCATTGTGAAGGCATGGGGGTTACTAACATCTGGAGGCTACAGAAGGGAAGGGAAATGCTCTCCAGTTTCCTATTGTGGTTACAGAAGTAGGTTTCTGTTAGCTCTGCATTGTTGTGGACAGACCAGTCACCTCGTGGTGCCTTTTGTCAGAGAGAGAGCTATAGGAAAGAAGACACCAGAGAGAAATCTAAGTCAAGTGTGTGCAAGTACTACCCGTGGGGGCTAAAGCAGGGTTTTCCCTCTTGGATTCCATGCATCTTAGAACATCCACATACTACCTGGAGCCTATTTTAAATGGGGATAATACCTTTGCCTGGAGAACTGATAATACTTTTTCTCCAGATACAGAGCAACTAATCCCTTCCCACAAAAACCAGGTAGCACACACAGCCCACCCAACTGCATTATGAGAACCTGACAATTCATGCCTATGAGAAGGAATGTAGGGGCAGGGTTACACAATCTACTTAGGAGAAGGTAATTTCCTATGTTTGGCAGAGGAGATTCTTGCCACAAGGCAAGAAATGATGTGCTCTCCCAGCACATACCTGCTAGAAGCTATTTGTGGTGGTTAGAGCATCCTTGGTACTAGTAGCATCATATTACTAATAGCTTTGGTTCACTAATGGCATAGCTTTTGCTAAGGACCTTTTGCCAGCTTACAAGTATTTGGAGACTTCCATGTTAGTAGATTTTACACTGACAATTTATGTCAACCTGGCTTAAGATGTCATTGAGAAATCCTGGCTGCTAACAGAGCTTTATCCTCCGTAATAGAAGGCCAAGACCAGAGCCAAGAGTCTCAGAGGCTAATGGGTTAGAGCCAGACCATGAATAATTGAGGGTATGTTCTCCATTTATGGCACTGAGTGGCAGCAGCTGGCTGTGAAAAGGCATTTGTGGGAATCCCAAAGTCCTCAGGCTTTTCAGCAATGAGTCCCTGTGGCTGCTCTTCCTCACCTTCCACAACCAAGCCATGGAGTCAGACACCACCACTTGCAATCTGTCCTTCAGCAGCCAGAAATGAGCTGGGGTTCACCCAGTTCCTCAGCCACATCACCACACGTTGAAGATAGAGAGAAAAGAGCAGCCTCCACGTGTTATATTTGGGCATGTGCCATACAGAAACCATCAGAGGATGCATTGCAACTTACATATACCCACTCTAACTGATGTAATTCCAGAAGGGAAACACCTCATGGGAAGAATTAAAGCAGCTTCTGGGCTCCTCATGATCACACTGAATGAGGAATGTCACCAGTTCTTTACTAGGGCCTTGCTTCAGGCCACAGGGAGGTCACAACCATATTCTTGCAATAATAATGGCTGGCCTGGGACAGCTATGGAGCAGCTCACTGGTTACACACAAAATGCTTCCATGTGCTGAGCTACTGCAGAGGCTGGCACTGTGGGTTTTGCTAGACAAACACTGACTTCCCAAGAAGTCTGAGTGCTATTCTGATTCCTGGCTTCAGCAGCAAGCCTTTATTGAGATGAGCCGGGAGCCAGGCACAAGGAGCAGGTTTCTTGCTCTCTGAAGAGCTGAGAGCTTCCTTCCTGGAATCTTTTCTTAGATCAGGTTTAGAAGCATCAAATGCCCCCTATTTCCCCCCATACAACAGAACTGATGGTGGGGGGAAACAGGAAAAAGAGGGGGATTAGAACTATATGATCTTATAGGTTCCTTCCAACCCAAACCACTCTATGATTCTCTAAGGAAAGAAGCAGCAGGAGAAGCTCCTCATGCTATCTTCAACTCCCAGAGCTACTTAGGGCAGAAACCTGAGAAACAAGCACAACCCTTATACAGTAGTGGGAAAGCATGCAATGAAATATCCAACTGTGTGCTGCTAAAAGGAATGGAAGGGAAAATTATCCCTGAAAATACCAAGCATGCAGCACAAATCGTTTACAAGGAGAATACATTTGTAATTACAAGTGATTTTAGCTACCCTGTTGCCAGGAGTAACTAGGAGCAGAAGGAAGTGATCAGTGTCATCATCTTGCCCCCCAGGGACCAGGCGATGCTGCTGATAGAGCAGCACCAGGACCGAGTTTTCTTGGTGGAACACCTCCCTCCAGTGGTCAAAGGCAAGTGGTTTCCATAGAGCAGTTGGGACCCAAACTGGGAACAAGCAACGGTCCTCCGCTTCCCTCCTTTCTTCTTCCAGCTCCACATTAGACTGAAAGGGAACCAGCAGTGCATTCCTCACCTAGCATCCATCTGGTCAGGCTTGGCAGCTTTGTCATGAAACACAGTCCTTTATATGATGAGGCTTGGGAAAGCATTGCCATTGTGGGAACCCAGCCATAAAGGAGGGGAGAGTCCATATGAGCAAGAACCAAGCTCTCCTTGAGCATATCCTAAAGGAACAAGTTGTACTCACAGATCAGATAGATACCATTGCACCCTACTGTGGGTCCAGGATATATTTAAGCACCTCTTGCTCCTCACTCACCTGGGTCAGGGTAACTGAAGTCGTGACTTGAGACCAATTGCCATCACTATTTGCTGGTAGAACCCCAGCACCTTCTTCTTCGCAAGCTTCACTCTGCTGCTTCAAACAGGTATGAAGATTTTAGTCATGCTTATTTATTACTTCCTAAAGCACCAGCTCCATCAGGACACTAATGTAGGTCCTTCTAAGAACAGCCACTTTAAATGGTCAGAAACACCACAATAGGCAGGATCTGAAGGAATTCTTGCTCTATCTACTTCTCAAGAGCTTTCCCAACAGTCAAGCCCATATGTGGTGGCATAATCTACAAAAACGGCTACTTCAGTTTTCTTCATTCTCACAGTGGCAGAGAAATCCACAAAAATAGCAGCCTGCAGGCAGGAGCCTCCTGAGGGTGAGTAGGAAGAGGAAAAACGATAACGCTGATTTAACAATTGCTTTATGGGCACAGCAGCAAGCTTATGTTTTGTCAGTTAGTCCCCAAGGCTTATGTCTTCATATAGTTTGTAGAGATTTGAAGCAACATAGAATGGTTTGGGTTGGAAAGGACCTTATGATCATCCAGTTCCAACCCCCTGCCATGGGTAGGGACACCTCACACTAAACCATGTCACCCAAGGCTCTGTTCAAGCCATTCCAATGCCTCACCACCCTAACAGGAAAAAATTTCTTCCTTAGATCCAATTTAAACCTCCCCTGTTTAAGTTTGAACTCGTTACCCCTTGTCCTGTCACTACAGTCTCTAATGAAGAGTCCCTCCCCAGCATCCCTATAGGCCCCNGAATTTCTTCCTTAGATCCAATTTAAACCTCCCGTTTAAGTTTGAACTCGTTACCCCTTGTCCTGTCACTACAGTCCCTAATGAAGAGTCCCTCCCCAGCATCCCTATAGGCCCCCTTCACATACTGGAAGGCTGCTCTGAGGTCTCCACACAGCCTTCTCTTCTCCAGGCTGAACAGACCCAACTTTCTCAGTCTATCCTCATAAGGGAGATGCTCCAGTTCCCCGATCATCCTCGTAGCCCCCTCTGGGCTTGCTCCAACAGGTTCATGTTCTTCTTATGTTGAGGACATCAGAACTGTACACAGCACTCAAATAGAGATCACTTAGTTTAGGAGACAACAGGTAATACAAAGGAACTAGCACTCAGCTCACCCTAGGACAGATATATTCCATAAAACAAGGCAAAGTTTACTATAGAATATAGCCAAGGAAAATGGTCACCTCTGTCTGCTGAGCAGATCTTAGCAGTCCACACATCTCACACATGGGTTTCAAACAGCTCTTGACAGGCCCCTTTGCTGGCAATAAACAAGGTGTCAGTGATTTGCACATAAAGCAGAAAGGGGTGGAGAGGAAGCAAGGGGAAACCACTGCAATGCACAAGTCACAGGCAAAGATACGGGTTTTTTTAGCAAAGTCTTTATTACAGAAATATTCACCCTCTAGACTTTTATATCTGTACATGCATTTCTTCCAGTAGGAAGATGTTGCTAAAAAACAGACAAATAACAAAAAGGAAACCCAGCATGGGCTCCTTTTTACTTGCAGCTCGACATTGGCATCTGTAACTGAACAAGATTCTTACAAATGAGAACACAGTAGAGAATAGACTTTGTGCTACAAAAGCTAGCAAGCTTTACTGTCGAGAAGGGTGCCTTCTGCTATAGCAAAGGTCAGCTTGAAGGATCTGTGCAGGACGGGGCAGCTGTCTCAAAAGAGCAAAGCCTTATCAGACCTCCATAAAACATAGTTGCCCAGTCACACCTCCTCTCCCCAGGCACTGCTGTGTCCAGAGGCAAGGACAAAGCAGGGACCCACTGTAGGGCCCTGATCCCTTGCATGATGAGCCTTTCCTCCCAGAAGGAACACTGAAGCAGGTAGCGAAGCCATCCCTTGGAACCACAATTAGGCTTATGTTTAAAACCCAACCCTGACAAGAGACAGATGTGGGACCACCTCTGTAAGGCAAAGGCTCCCTCACCAAGTACCTCATACCAGATTTCAGGCACAGACCATCCACTTCCCTCTCCTGCTGTTTGTCATTGCACACACATGCAACTGTGGAAAATGGTTTGTGCCCAAGGCATGCCTAAGACTGAGGATGAGCACCCAGCTCCCTTATCTAACAAGCTGGGGCTAATTTTCACATACTTTTCATACTTTCTGCTGCTCTACAACACTCTTTGCTGCTGGCCATTGGCTGAACATAGCCAACAGCCCAGCCATTAAGTATAGGAACCACCCAGCCTGCACAATTGCAGAACTACCTGTAACTGCTGCAGTGCTTAGATTCGAGATAGAGTTCAGGATGCAGCCATGGCTCCACAGCAATCAGAAGACTGGACAACTGGGAGTGACTGATCCTTGCATTCCAGAACCTAAACTGGGCACTGGCAGTGGTGTTCTCTCTAATATACAGCATTAGCAATGGCAGTCAGATCCTTCCATATTCAAAACCACAGCTAATGAACTTTATGTTTATAAAGGGGGAAGGGGAAGACTAAAGTTAATCATAACCTCTACAAAAGTTGGCAATCCGGGAATGCAACCAGCAGAGCCAGCTTGGGGCTGAACTCACGCTCTGCAGCAGTCTCTGACGTGCCTCTAAGTTGACAAGAGCCAGCAAAGCAGTGCTGGGGGAAAGGAAAAGCGGCAAGTGGGAGAAATGTGGAAGTGCCAAATCCAGAACCCAAGGAACCCATTCCAGAAGCAGCTGAGCACCACCACCACAATCTGCCAGGACACACTAGGAATAGGTAGGCTTGGCACCCTCCTGTTGGCTCCCCATCACAGTCAAAGGGAAGAACTTCAATGAAGGCAAGGCATAGCTGATTCCAGAAGCAAGAATGAGGGTAGGAGTCAATAGTTAAGATGAGAGCCTAGGCTGGAAAATGCATAGGAAGAGCTGAATCAGGTTAACTGCAAGGGAGGAGGAGAAGGCCTATAAAGCACAAGTAGTTACCACCACATGTCAGTGAAGTAGGTGAAGCTACCAAAGCACTGGAATCTCAACAGCAACCCTGGCTCAAGAAATAAAGAGATGGGACTTCTGAGGGTAGGGGGAAGATGTGTTGAAGGTGAACAAAGCTGGAGAGGAGTTGTGTATTAGGCCAGTGGGTTGTAGAATGGGGATATGAGTAGTACTGTTTAACATGGAGCAGGCAGAAAAAGCATTGTCCCCTCAGGTTAATCCATGTCTCATGTGATATGAGACAATTAAATTCTGCTTCTTAAAGTAAAAATAATCCAGAGGCAGGATGCAGGTGGCCCAAGGGCCCTATTGCCAGAAGATCAGGCTGTATTGCAGCTCTAACAGTTCTTAGCAGAGTGGTATCAGAAATGGGATGTCACAGGAGTAATGGTCAATGGTTGGACAGTCTGGGTATGAGGCAGGAATGTTCTGTTTGCTCCTTTCTCTGCAGGGCTGTAGCTCTGGTTTCAGCCAACTCAAGACTTGGGCACTTTGGTGTAGTCTTCACTGTGTATGTTCTTGCAAAGCGAGATGGACAGGATCATCCCCAGCAGCTGGAATAAGTAATGAAGAATGGAAACAAAATCAGCACCCAAACACATAATACAGTGGGAAGAAAGGGTGATAAGGGGAGCAGAATACAGTGGTCTCCTTCTAATGACACCACAAAGGTGAACAGTTAGTCCCCCATGCAAGAAATATGCAATAATCAGGGCAACAATAATATTTTGCTGCAAAAAGATGTGCCTTCATCTGAAATCTGTTATAAGCTATTTAAGGCAACAAGTGGGATCTCACTAGTGGGATGTTGCTTGTCTTGTTCTTCCTGATTATGCATACAGTGAACTGCCAAGTGTCAGACACAGCAGAGAAACCACAAGTAGACCACAGGGATTTGTTCAGTTTTTAATCCAACCCCTGGAAGCATCAGTTCGAAACATTTACCCAGGTAGACACAGCCAAGAGCTAGAACTGCACTGCCATTAATACAGGTGTCTATTACCTGAATAAACAGCTTTGCCTTTAAAAGAGCCTCCATGGTAAAATAGTATGGGTCCACATCAGGGAGTGACTTACCTCTATAACAGCAACACCAGTGCAGACCCCAAGAATGACACCAAGGTTGTCCTTCAACCACTGCTCTACACCATCCATACATCCCTATGGAGAAAATATGGTCACAATGGAAGGAAACATGAATAAAAGTACCTCAGGCTATCCATAACACATCTCCTTGTGCACGCAGAGGTTATCCCAGTTACTTCTAAACCAAGTTTCACAGTAGCTTTAGCAGGAAAAGGCAGTATCCCTGTCTTCCACCCCCAATTTCCACCGGTACTTTAAGCAATACTGACATGGAAACAACACTAAGAAGAACAAAGACAAGGTGACTTCACTAGAAGACATACACACTCACCTGCTGATGAACAGGCCAGTCAGCATACATTGCAGTGCCATTGATGGGGACATCCAGATTACAGAAGCCAGTATCTACCTGAAAGTCCTTGGAGCTATTGGAGCAGGAGCAGGGATATGCAGTCATGCTTTGGTTGATAAGAATCTCATTGTTTTCCCAGTCCTTTGCTCCAGTCCAGCCACAGCAGGCGATCTGATAAGCAGAAAGAGATCATCACGGTCTTACACTTTGCAATGGTAATGTACTGCATGTGAAGACAGACAGCAGAGGTACAAGTATACAGGAGCTCTCCATGTGACAACAGTCAGGCCAAACAGTCTGCATGAATTAGTTATGTTAGAACATCACCTGGTTAACAGATGATAACCTATGCACAGCGCTTTCCAGAAGACAGGGGCTTTATTTCATAGAATCATAGAATAGTTAGGGTTGGAAAGGACCTTAAGATCATCCAGTTCCAACCCCTCTGCCATGGGCAGAGACACCTCACACTAAACCATGCCACACAAGACTTCGTCTAATCTGGCCTTGAACACCGCCAGGGATGGAGCATTCACAACTTCCCTGGGCAACCCATTCCAGCATCTCAACACCCTCACAGTAAAGAATTTCTTCCTTATATCCAATCTAAACCTCTCCTGTTTAAGTTTGAACCCATTACCCCTTGTCCTGTCACTACAGTCCCTAATGAAGAATCACTCCTCAGCATCCCTATACGCCCCCTTCTCTTCCCCAGGCCGAACAGCCCTAAATTTCCCAGCCTGTCTTCATATGGGAGATGCTCCAGTCCCCTGATCATCCTCGTGGCCTCCTCTGGACTTGTTCCAACAGCTCCATGTCCTTTTTATGTTGAGGACACCAGAACTGCACACAATACTCCAGGTGAGGTCTCACAAGAGCAGTGTGGGAGGGGTAGGATCACCCCCTTCGACCTGCTGGTCACACTCCTCTGCTAGCAAGACAAGTTAAAGGGCCGCTTCTAGCAGCCTTTGAGCTTAGTACACTAGCATATACACAGGTCATCCATAGACTTCTAGCACACCAGTCGTGCTAAAATATGAACCCTTTCCAAGCATTACTGCATGAGGCATAAATACTCAGATTTTAGCAGGCCATACAGCTTGACATTAATTCCACAGAGTGTAATCCTTTGCAGACTAAATACTAGCAAACCTCATCTTATTTCCAGGTAATAATGTCGAAGAGACGTAAAAGTGAACAACAGACATTGCTGGTGGGTTGGCTAGAGGAGGCAACTGTCCTGTGTGATACATTTGAGAGGCATTTTTCAGTCCCTCCAGTTCACTGTCAGCAGATTGATTTGCTGAGGGTGACACAAGGCAGGCAAGAGACTAATGTGTTGGCCTCACATATACTCAAAGACACCTCAAAAGGATGAAGCCAGGAGGGGGCTGGTCTCTGCTCCCAAGGAACAAGGGATGGGACAAGAGGAAATGGCCTCAAGCTGCACCAGGGCAGGTTTCGATGGAGCTGAGGAACAATTCTTTCCTCAGAGGGTGCTCAGGCATTGGAACAGGCTGCCAGGGCAGGGCTGGAGTCACCATCCCTGCAAGTGTTCACACACCCTGGATATGAGGCCTCAGTGCCATGGGTTAGTGGTGGCCTTGGCAGTGCTGGGGAACAGCTGGACTTGATGACCACGAAGGTCATTTCCAACCTGGTTGATTCCATGATTCTGTAATTACTGCTTAGTCATCTTCCACTTGCGATGTCACTTCCAGAGGCTTAAATGGCAAAACTTGATTTTTCTTTCAGTAACACACATCTTTTGATCAGACACTAAGTGGTGAATTTTCATGTTCTGGTTCCCAATTCAAGGTACCACTGGTATGAGCTGTGACCCCCGGGGGGACACCAGCAGCCACCGCACGATGGCGTCAACATGCCACCGAGCCCCAAGGAGGCACCAAGAGTTCACATCCACATGGCTGCAGCTGGGACTGGCTGGAAGATGGGACCAGGGGAATTTTCCATCCGAAGAAACATTTACCTTCCTGTACAGCCACGTGATAAAACTGGAGTTGCTGGAGGGGAAAGCACACTGGGAAGTCCAGCAAAGACAGTTCTGAGAGTTGGGCTTGTTCAGCCTGGAAAGAGAAAGCTCCTGGGACCTAGTGGTAGCCTTCCAATACCTAAAACGGGCCACAAGTAATTTGGAGAGGGGCTTTGGACAAGGGCATGGAGTGACAGGACAAAGGGAATGGCTTTAAACTGAAAGAGGGTAGATTTAGATTAGGCATTATGCAGAAGCTCTTCCCTGTGAGGGTGCTGAGGCGCTGGCACAGGGTGCCCAGAGAAGCTGCGGCTGCCCCACCCCTGGTAGTGTTCAAGGCCAGGTTGGACACAGGGGCTTGGAGCAACCTGCTCCAGTGGAAGGTTTCCCTGCCCATGGCAGGTGATTGCAACTGGATGAGCTTTAAGGTCCCTTCCAACCCAAACCAGTCTGTGAGTCTATGTTCTTATCTTAAGCATAGATCCTAGTGCTTGCAAGGTGGAACAGAGCAGAAGATTATTAAACCTGAGGTGGAAGTTTAGGGGAAAATCCCTCTCTGCTCAGCAGGAAGAGTAATGTTTCAGTCTGACGTAAGACTCACAAGAGCGGATGTACAAACAGCTGAACACCCACACCAGAATGAGCACTTGGCACTTGGTTTCTAAACAAGAGTTGAAGATCCAGCCTCTAGAAGGAGCTTCCTCTGCCTCAGAGGTTTGGGCTTCTAGCTGCAAGCTGTTCTCTGAACAACCACCCCCTTTCAAATGCTGACTCCAGTGTATGAGAGGAACTAAGCTCCTAACACTTGACTTCCCCACCACTACAAAACCTTCTTTTGGTCTCACATAAAAGAAGGGCTCAAGCATAATAGTTCACGGTAGACTTAGGCTTCTCTTGGGTTCACTAGCAACTACAGTGATAGATGTAACTATACTGATAAAGCATAAATAAATCATTTCCCATCCAAGGAGGAGAAACTGCAGGTCAGTATTTTGCAGCCTGAAGAACAGACATAAGAAAAATGCTCTTACTTGTACTCACTACACATTAGTCCCACATTGGGCATGTACTTAGGCATAACAACCAGCTCTCAAGCTTGTGGTTTGGCAGTCAACAGCTATGATGACTCTAGTGTGCCTGAACACTGACCTAGTTGGTCAAGTGCTGACCCTGATGCTAAACCAGAAACCCTAGGCAGCTGGATGTCTCCCGAGAACACTGACACTTGCAGAACAGCCATCACAATAAGCAACTGATATGCACCAAGCAGTAAGGCAGGAAGTGCTGCTGACTTGCCTGGCAGTAAGTATGCACTGTGGCTTTCATATAGGCTTCTATTCTGGAGGCTCTGCAGACAAAGAGCAGTGTTGGGGTGCCACCTTATAAGCAAATATATTAGGCTATGCAGCCAATACTAGCTAGTCCTAACAGCCAGCATGTAGGAATGTTTTGGGGTCTTACCTTGCAAAGCTATCTAGTCTGCAGGCACCAAACCTCACAGACAACTTTGTAGATCAGCCACATCAATGTACTATGGTATTGCCTCTTGCAATATCTTTTTCCTGTCCTCAACGTAGTTTTAAAGGTATTTACTGACAAAGAGCATTATCTGCCTCTTGCTGACCCCCATGACTCACCTGGGTTTGCACATAGTCCCATGCATCTTGTAGGTTCCTCTCATCATCATTCAAAGGGTCGTATTTTTCAATCAGACTTCGAACTATGCGAGACAACTCTTCTTTCAGCTGGCAAGGAAAATAACAGGAGAGTTATCAATCAGTTCCTTGTAGCCTTTCTTTGGGGCTTGGGGTATATATAATGTAGCTTTGGTCACTAAAAATATGCCAAAGCTAACTGCGTGCTGTGGTTCGACACCAGGAGATTGAACAAAGTAACAGATAAGGTGGTATATGCAGCCTCTGTCTTGAAGGGAGGGCAAGACAGCAGCTTTGCTATGCAATACAACAGCCAAAGAATCAGTATTTCCCAGTGAGTCCTTACCCAGGCACAGAAAAGAGTTTCAAATCTGATGAGCAATAAGGAAACAGATCTTGGTATGGTTATCCTGGTACGACAGAGCCTGAAGAAGTGCTGCCAGTCCCAGGCAAGACAGAGGTGAAAGCTAAGTGCAAGCTGAAGGGAATCACTGCCTTAAGTACTCACAGGTAATGTTATTTCTAACCTTGCACTAGAAGGGAGACTCTGTCGCAGGATCTCAATCACTGCACTTCTTCTCCACCAGGCAGGGAAGGTCTGAATCACTGAGCTCCTGTCTGCAGCTGGGTTTTGACACACAGCTGGTGGAAACTTCCCCATTTCACAAGGCATTGATCTGCCTCTCCCCAGACTCCTACAACTGCTGCTTCTGTATCAAGACAGGAAGTACTACAACTGCCTAAACTGAGTCTTCTCTCAAAGCTCAGGTGTATCAAATCATTCATTCACCCCCATTCTTTATCATATTCACACCACACAATCTGAAGAGAGGTACAAGCTACCACCCAGAAGACCCCTTCACCTTCTTCCTCCCACCTTCCTCTGAAATTCTTCTCAGCCAGCCTGTACACAAGGATAGCTGCTACTACTAAAGTCAGACCCAGCTCACAAGAGGCTGGAGAGAAGCATCATTAGACTGCTTCAGGGATGGGACAGTTACATCACCCTGAGCACTAAGATTCTCCCATCCCACGTATTACCTTTGTATCTATGGTGCTACAGCATATTTCAGGTCAGTGGAAACAGTTTTTCCCTGTCCTGCTTCTGTTAAGCATGGCAAATGACCATGGCAAACCCAGAGACAGCCAGCAAGAGGAAGCAGTGACTATTGTTAAGAGAAGCTTCTTTATATCAGCAACTCTTCTTCCCAGGAAACCTGCAGCTCAGGTCACTGGGACCAGCTATGTCAGGCCAGACAGATGGGAGCTGCATGATCTTTCTTCTCATGATGTCTAGCTCTTCCCCTTTTAATTACTTTGCTTCTCCTTTTCCTTCCCTGTGAACCAAGGCAAGCTGACCTGGTTCTCACTAATGAGATTGGCCTTGGCTGCTACCATAAGCCTTATCAGTTACTGAACCTCTGAGTTCCCATCCTTACACTGCTGCTCCACATGCAGAGGGGGGCAAAGGGGAGCTGGGCTTGTTGTTCTGTCCTGGGCCCACCTAGTCCCTTAGCTATTAGGGAGGCTAGTGTCACTTCTGCATGAATCCAGGCAGTGCCTCTGTTCTCCATCCCAGGACCCCACCAGAAGCGGAGAAACAGGGTCTGAATTAAGTATGCTCAACCACAGCTGCATAGAAAGTGGTATGCCTGCTCTTCCTCTACTCTTACACAAGAACAAGTAAGAAGTCCTCAAACAACTCTGCTTTCAAAGGGTGAGGCATTCCAGTTAAAATCAGGCTTTCTTAGGTGTTTCAGGAAGTAACTGGAGAAAGGGGGAAAGTTGTGAAAACAATAGCCCAGCTCTGCAGAGCACATACACAGGCAGCTTATTCACAGGCTTACCTGGCAGAGCAGCCTAAAGGGGAAACACAGGAACCTGCAGTTGGTCGCTGAAAGAGCAATGAGCTAGAAAGGCATATTAAACACTTGGGCAAGCTTTCAATATCCTATCCTCACCCATTTAAGGCCAACCAGAACTCAGTGTTGTGTGGCGCATGATTGCTACCCTTGCTTTCTGCTGCTTCCCAGTTCTAGTCTGGTGTCAGAAGGCAGAATCCCAGCACCCCAATGCCAGAACATTCAAAGCCAAGGCACCAAAGCCACAGACCACTGCCAGCAGCAAGGCTGTCAGACTTCCCTTCACACAGGCTTAGTGAAGAGGGAGCTGGGCAAAGCTGAATACCAGAGGCAAGCGCACAGGTCTTTGGTTCCAGTCTTGCCCACAGAATGAATCGTGCAAGCTTCTTCCACTGTTAGACACCATCAGCTGTCTGTCATGTACTCTGCCCTGGACTCAAGCTATACCCTTCCTCCAGCATTCACCAGGATATAGCCTGCACACCTAAATAAGCTCAAAAACACAGAGAGGGCTCTCATCCCCCCATTCACTTCATATTCTGAAACTAATGCACACAGCCCCAGACAAGTCACTGCACACAATCACAGGGGGCCTGTTTGCTGCAAACAATAGCTACCAAGTAGAGTAATTCCCTAAAGACCACTGCTCTGCTTCACTCAAGGCATTTAGAGCCAAGCTGCAGGGAACTCTAAAGTGAGACCTTGCCCAGGGCTCACGTATGCGTAAGGGCTTGTGATCCACTCAATGTAGGTATCAACATTCAGCTCACAAAGCCATTTGTGACATTACTATTTTTGTTATCACTAAAAATCCCCACCCCAGACTTTCAGCTGCCAACAGATGTAGGGAAATGGGTGTTGCATCAACATCCTTCCTGTAGTACTGGGCAATTCCAGTCTGAAGGGGCATTCCTCCTGCAATGCCCATGGGGCAGGCAAAGCAGCAGCCTTCCTGTCAGAGACTCAGCCCTTTACAGTTACATTAACTCTATTTCACCATGCTTTCATATGTAGGGGTGGGGATTTTGGCAATGAAAAGGAATAAATATTCCAACAAAAAAATCCCATCAGGTGAATCTGTAGCAACCAAGCAGGAAAAGGGCATGTAGAGAGGAGTACAATAATAATCCTGTCTACTGCAGTGTAATAATAAATACTTTGGTTACAAGGAGTCTAGGAGTGAGTACCACCCTGCTATGTTCTGGATCCACAATCCTTTCCTCCACTCTTGTAATTCCTTGTTTTATATCTAACCAAGCTCCTGATGTTACAAAGAAATAAACACAAAGAACACAATAGATATCCAGGCCTGGATCTTGAGCAGTTTACAGTTTGCTTTTTGCTGTACTGGGATGACGTACATCAAGTCAAGCAGAGCGACATGCATAGCGTCACTGAAGCGCAACCACTGATCAGTCTATGGTTTCAGCCAAGACCTTCCTGGAACAGCTTTTCTTAGTGCTCTAGGCAGGGACTTTGGAGGATCTCTGAAATAGAAGGGCTCTAGAAGAGCTTTCCTGTGAGTTTTGTTCACTGAGCATCTGTTCAAAGCCCATCTCCCCCCATCATTCTGATGGATCCATACAAATGATGACCTCAGCCACACCAGCTCCAAGGGCTGTAGAGAAACATCCCGCCCCCCCCAGCACTTTCATTCTCTCGCTGGTCTGAGTTTCAAATGAAGAACTACAGCTCAAAAGCTGAAGTTTTCTAGAGCAGTGACAGCTGGAAGAGAAATACCAACAGAGGTATGGAATTTCATGGTCTGCAATAGTCACATTTCCCCATTGCAGGGGAATGCCCACCCCCACACGTCCTCCTCTGCATGAGTCAGAGCTATGTGTTGAGAACCAGCAGCTCGTTTAAAGCTCTAACTTTACACACCAGCTAGCCAATGTTTCAGTTTCTCCTGCAGCTCCAGCCAGCCCAGGGAGCAAGCTATGTTCACATTGCCAAGGAACCCAGCCAACAACTGCTCACAGGCAACACAGCCCCTTGTACAAAAACTCATAACCAGCTACACCAGCAGCAGACCTTCACCTCACTCCTCATGCATAACTTCCTCAACCACTTGCTTTGTATAATCACCTAGCAGGAGGGTGGGCTTAGGAGAAGCAAGCACAGCAGTGCAGTGGTACAGATACACAGCTATGTGGCAAAGGACAGGGTTATCCACAACTGATACAGCAACAGGCACACCAGGACAGAAGCCGGCAGGGACCCCACAGTCATAACTTGCTTCCAGTTTAGCTGTCAAACAGCTGGAGGCCTGACTGGGCACTGCCTGGCCAGAGAATCTATAGCCAAGGAAAGGCTGTTGCAATGCACTCAAGTAGCTCAAAGGTTATTCCCTTTATGCTACTAAACCTATTGGAGCTCTGGAAGCATACACTATGAAACTGCATTCCTGACAAAGTGATCCACTTCAAAATGTTAAACCCCTTAGCTTCAAGCTCAAACTGTAGTACAGAAACTGTCAGATACTTGGGTTTGCTCTTGGGGAAAGAGGGCAGGTCTTCTAAGGAGAGCTTTAGATACAGATGCAGGAGGACTGAAAGGATGGAACAAGATGACAGAAGGAGGGAGACCAATCAAAAGCAATCACTCGGGCTGGTAACCCCTTAAGGTACAAGTGATGGCAACACTAGTAATCACTTCTACTACATGCCTAAACAGTAGTTTGCAGCAGGATCAAGAGGAGGTGTGGTCAAAAGCCTTTCAGGAATTTCCTTTTACTGTTCCCACTACCCAAAAATAAAGTCTGCATACCAGACAGAGCTTCATAATCCTTGAGAAAGTAGCACTACTGAGGCTGCAGATACAGAACTGTACAGCAAAGCTTCTAGGCTGGGGCAGAAGAAAGGAGAATCCAGTTATTGGAACTGGATGATCTTAAGGTCCTTTCCAATCCTAACCATTCTGTGATTCTACACCTGCTAATGGTATAGCCCAGTTTAGAAAAAAGAATTTCCAGGTGTCTCCTGTGCCCCCAAAGCAAGACAAAGGAAAACATGCACAATAAGAAATACTTACAGTTTCCTTCTGGAAGTAGATGACCAGTCCAGCAGCAACCTGAGTTATGAGGATTACCATCAGGCAGGTGAAGTACTGGAAACAAGAATAGATGACCACTATCAGCCTTTAGAAAGGTCTGTATGTAACATTTTAGTAAGATTTCATACACAAGAGAAGTCACAACACTGAGCCAACACCTTTGTCAACAGAGAAGCTCTGCTATCAGCAGTGTTCTCCCCAGTAAAGGGCTTAAGTACAAGCACCTACATCAGGCCAGTGCACTTCAGCACTTCTCCCATCAGGCCAACAGGAAGACTTCGGGAGGGAGAGAGTTTACAAGCACCCTCTGCATATGCCATGCTCCCTCTCCCACCTCCAGCTCCATTCCCCAACCACTGGCCTCAATCAGTTGGATCCTACCTACCCCAAAGCCACCAGACCAAGAAAAGTAAATTTTATGAACACATTTATTATTATTACTAAAGTAAATTGTCTTTTAAAAATGCTACTTAATTTAAGGATCTAAATTTAAGGAATTTTAAGGAATAAAAGGATTTTAAGGAAAGCTTGACATCTGAGGTTAAACAGTGGTGGCTATTACCATTATATTAGATGTTCCTAATATCAGGACACACAATGTGGCCATACTTCGTTTCCTCTACATGTATACTCTAAATAAGTAGGAGTCGAGTAGCAGATTGAGGTATATGAAGCTAGTGTCATCCCATCCATCACAGACAGAAAATGTCCTACAGATGAGCCATCTGAAGAAAGGCCCTAACATACATGACATTCCTAGTCAAGGGAAAATGGCTTTCAGCTGAAAGAGGGAGATTGAGATGAGCTCTTAGGCAGAAGCTCTTCCCTGTGAGGGTGCTGAGGCACTGGCACAGGGTGCCCAGAGAAGCTGTGGCTGCCGCATCCCTGGCAGCGTTCAAGGCCAGGTTGGACACAGGGGTTTGAAGCAAGCTGCTCTAGTGGAAGGTGTCTCTGCCTGTGGCAGGGGTTGGAACTGGATGAGCTTTAGGGTCCCTTCAACCCAAACCATTCTGTGATTCTGTGAAGTCTCTCTTTACTCCTGCACTTTCCATAGAAGCTGAACTTTGCATAACAGCAGGACACTATCACTCTTCTCTCTTACTGCCCTTGATACTTGTTCCTTGCACCACTGAAAGCACAATGAAAACTGGGAAGTTGGAGATGGGTGGATGATGAGTACAGGGTCACCTCCTCAGCTGGCAATCCTCAAGCCACTGTTTGCACAAAGTGTCAGTGACATCCTCTCTCACAGAGTTTTAGCTCACCATCAATAATGTCTGAGAAACCTCTGCTGCAGCCTGTTGACAGCTGGAGAATTTACTGTGTGGAAACTAAGATCTAGCACAGGTACCATCCCCAGGAGACCTGAGCCCCAGCTACAATCCAACAGAGAGTTTGCAGGTATTAAAGGTTGGCTCTAAAACATAGCATGAATTCTCTCACCAGACCCAAGAGACATCGGATTTCATTGACTGCTCCAAGACAGCCCAGGAAGCCCATCAGCATGGTAAGAGCCCCAACACCGATGAGGATGTATGCACCGATCTTCAGGGAGGGAGATGACATCTCTGTAGGGGCCAGGAGAGGGAACAACATTAGCTACTGAATAAAAACTACATCTGCCATCACCATATACAGAACTACCTCCATCTACTTGTAACAGTCTGCTGTCTTCTACCAAGGGTAGAAGAGGCGTGTTGGACATAGGAGACACAAAGCTGCTTCTGGGTGTCTTCTGATGAAGAAAGACTTTCAAAGCCAACCTGCAGGTCTCCATTGTCTCAGAGCCTGCGAGACTCAAGGTCATTCCAAACAAATGAACCTTGTCTGGATAAAGTTAATGCTGACTGGATTTTTAAATCCCTCATGAACGCACTCTGAGTGAAAGGAAGATAAAGCATGCTCTATTCCACAGCTACTGCCTGTTTGCTTCAACTCCTTTTGCTATCCATTATAGAACTGTTTTTTCAAGTCATAAAAACCCCTTTATGGTTTGCCTTTTTGCTTTAATGCACTACTCCCTGTTCCAGCCATTCTGTTTTTACTTATCCACTTGCAGTTAGCACGCAAACTCTATGCAGCAAGAGCTACAGCTAGTGTTGAGCATAGGTGATGTGACAGGTTACTTGACAAGTCAGTGGTGAATGGCTTGTGGGCAGGCACTCACTGCAGGCTCTTGCAGCACTTGTGCATGACCACCTGCAAATAGAGGCTATTCCAGCATCAAAACAGGTATGATGCCCAAATTAGCTGCTTTTACATATCCTCCTTCTATTGTGTCTGCAATAAATGTGCTCTTGAACACTCATGAGAGGTTTTCAAGCAAGTTTAGGTACTATTATTTCAAACATGCTGGGACTGCCAGTCCTCTCCCTCCAACATTTAGTCTGTAAGCAACAAAAGAAACAAGCTTTTACATTTGGGTTGGTCACAGGACTGTTTCTTGCAGGATAGGATTGGTAGAAGCAAGCATTACAACATGCAAGTTGAAGAGACACTCTGGCTAGATATAGTAACCAGAAACCTCATTTATCATTAAGAGACATTCTTAAACTTGCAAACTGAGCAGCGTAGGGGAATTCTGGGTGCCTTGTGTTTAACGAAAACAATGTTCCTAGAGCTCAGCATTTAGTTTCCTGGACAGAAGTCCCAGAAGGCAAGCTTCCTCCAAGCTCCTGAAATAGGTTAAGAGAGAGTAACTGAATCCAGACTAACGCTCTCCCACCTAACATGTTCCTCCCTCCCTTTATGATACCTGGTGCAAGTCACCAGGTTCCAAACTGTTTCCCTAGAACACACTGAGCAGAAGAAAAAGATCAGTTGCCAAAAACAATGAGCCAGAGTTGTTTGCCACACAGGTCACTTTGGACACTTCAGTCTTGATTTATTTCCAGGCCAGACTCCCTGGCTGGACACACACCACAGAAACCAGTATCCTGCTCCTGCTTCCTCACCTTGGGACTCTTGCTGTGCAGGCTAGGTGCTGGTACTGCAAAGCCTTTACTGAAGTAGCAGCCTTGCAGGAGTGGCCTTCACAAGACTATACTATTCCCTCTCCCCAAATCTGCTCAGCCACCATACAAGTGTGACAGCACCTCCAAAATGCTAGCAAGGAGTTGTTCCGCCAACTTAGCAAAGAGGAAAAGGCATTTCCCAGTCAAAAACCCTTCAAAGAAGAGGCAGAGGGACGAGAGCCATTGCTCCTCTTTTCAATACATCTCCAATACATCTTGTCTTGCAAGAGAATGCTCTGCTAGCAGGATGACTCCTGCTCTGTTTGCTGTTGCTCCGTGTTTTCCTCTGTGCTGGGCAGGTGGCCAAGCAAGTACAACAGGCTCCTTTGGCAGGGCTGGAGTGCCCTGCTGCGCCAAGCTCCCTCCCTGGTGCCTGGGTTACTAAAGCAGAGGGAAAGAGGGGCAAGGCCTGGGAAAGGAAGCAAGGGGGCAGGGAGAAACAGCTGATACTGGAAATCTCCAGGAAGGAAGCTAAATCCTTCAATGCTCCTTTAGCAGAGATTCTAGGTAAAATGGGAAGAAGCAGAGCCAAACTCAGGGACTTTGTACTTCCACAAATGATAGGAACACCAATCAGCCTGGGGAAACAGCTCTGGCTCACTGGTACTAAACATGCCTCAGACTGTGAGGGGTGCTGCAAATAGCCAGGCCGTGATAACCTCCTTTTTGGCTGCCTGTATTAGAATCATGCCCCCACTTTATTAATCAACATCCTTTGTTGTGCTTCTGGCCCTTCTAGTATTGCAGGAGCAAGCCAGATGCTACAGCACAACAAACAGCAGCGATATCTGTATGTATGGCATTTAGTGGGAGTATTGCTCCCACCCAGTACCTTCCAAAACCAGGCTGGAATGTTCAGCAGGACTTGGGGGATAAAACCCTTTACAGTGGAGCTGGGAACAGGGCAATGAATGCCATTATTGCAGTGTGCAGGCAGCCCTCCTGCAGCGTCTGACACTGGTGCCAGAGTCAGCAATGCTGGAGGTAGCAGTACCGAGTAACCAGACCAGCCAAGCAGAAAAGTTGTTTGATACTCCCTCTAGAAGAAAGCCCCAAGGAAGCAGAGCTTGTGAAGGATGAAGCTGAGCTACTCATGGGGTGACTAAGCTCCACTTCCAGTTCTGCTAAGCCCAGGCTCTGCTAAGCCAGCTCAGGTGTTTTGGTTGTTGCAGAAAGCAGAGCCTCTGTTAAGACTCAAGTTGATGCTCTTGGCTGACTTAGAGGAAGGAAGCAAGCTAGCACCTTGCACCTGCAGCAATACAAACCACTTCTGATGGCCAGGCTAAGCCTCATGAAGTGTGTTCAACTCAAGTATGCTTTAGAAGTTAGACTAGTAAAGATCCATATCTTCCACCCACCACCCACCCCCTCCCAGATCTACATCCTCTCCTGCCTAGGAACAAACAAACTGTCTACTTCCAATGTACATTAAGCATCAATAAAACCAGGTACTTACTTTCTTTGGCATTTAAAACTGCCAAATTGAAATACATCAAGCACTGGCAGCACGGGGGACTCAGAGAAACTACATTAAGGCATTGGACATGATGGTGATAAGAAAGCTGTTGTGGAAACATAGAGCATGCAGTGAAGATAGGATGAAATACTAGCCCTTATGTTTAACATGATGTATTTGGATTGTTGGGTGAAGAGGCAACGGTCTCAGTCTGACCCTGCTGTTGAAATCAGCAAGACCAGAGGAATGCTGTGTCTTGGGGGCTGTTCTCTTTCCCCCTTTCCCTGATATAGTCCCATTGTGCTATACACCATGTTACTGCTCACGTCACAGACTGTGCATAGAAGTATTGCTGTCCCTAGATTATGCCATGGTGAAGCACAGCCCTGGATTAGAGTCAATTCAGAAGGAGAAATAAGATGAAGAATGATGGTCTTACGTAGAACCGCAATGAAACTGGTTTTGTCGGCCAGAATCCATATCCCAAAACCCAGGATCACAGCACCCAGGATCTGAAAAAGTAAGAACAAAACATATTAACTGACTTATTTAGACAAAGAAGATGCAGCAGTCACCATTCTCCATACTTCCAGACTGAACACAACCATTCTTTTGCTGCTCCCATCCCATCTCCCCCATGCTATCCTCCCAGAGTAAACAGGATTAGCGTGGCTCCAGGAAGAGCACCTCCGCCAACTGCACAGGAGCCCCAGGTGCTGCTTGGCAGTTCTTCACACAGTACTGCAGTAGTACATGGTGCTGTACTGGATAACTGTTTGAAACTGTCTGAGGAAGGGCCTCCCTGCTGCTAGAACCTTGTTGTCAGAAGCAGAAGGTAAGCACAGTGCTGCTGTGAAGAACTGAGGAAGGACAAACATATCTAGCATCTGATTTTAAAGATGTTTTTGGAATACAGAAATCCCTGACCCTATGGGACCAGGCTTCAAGCCAGCTGCCAAAGGATTAGATATCTGGCAGCTGGAACCTTCCCAAGAAGGAAATCTGTCTTGTCAGGCTGTTTTAACAGTATAGCTGCAACCAACGAATGCAATAAACCAGCAGCATTCACTTTGCATGCAAATTCCCCTGAGTACTTTTCCCCTTCCAAAGCCAAGCTTGGGCAGTTTGGCTTGGCCACTACTTTATAGCACAGTACCCCAGGCCCCCAGGCCAACACATCTTAACACCAAGAGAGTCAAGCATTATGAAATATCAGCTGTGGCCTCTGCCTTGCTCACCACAGCCTTATCCAGGGCAAGGATTAATAGAGCAATATATCCCTGTGAGGATTCAGCTGATTCCAGACATTGAATTGAGAAGGCAAAAGACACAGTTTTTCCCATATCATTTTGAATGGGCAATAGAGGGAAAGTGCTCTGTTTTAGCTTCTAGGTATCATCATGCCTTATACTACACTGTGAGGTGTTTGCAGATAAATGACCCTGACTCCCAAACTACGATGACAGCACCATTACACCCATAATATAGTAACTAAGCTAAGAAGCCTTTAAATCTACAGGTTTGATAAGGAGCTGAAACTTGCACTGTTCAGCCAACAAGCAGCAGCAAAGGCTGAAAATCACTTGTCATGCAAAGACCTAAAACAGACACTGAAGAAACAAGGGAAAGACAAGGAATGCAAGTGAGATGCTTCCAGAGGATGTGAACTGCAAGCAGGAGCTCTTACATCAGCAGGGTTTCAAGATAGGATAAAGTGAAATACTGAATAAATCACCAGGGCTGAAAAAGAGATTGCAATTCTATGCTTCACTAGAGAATGTTGAGATATTTGGGAACCAAAGAAAAGCCAAACCACCACCTGAATAAAGCTGGCAGAGAGGGTTGTATGGACACACACTGGCTCATCTTGAAAGTTTACACTATGTTTCAGCTCATACAAAGAAGCTTTTCTGAGCAAAGATAAAGCACCAGTCTGAAATAAGCAGCTTCCAAGCTTTCCTAGCTTGGCAGAGGACAGAACATGTAGATAGCTCTGGGAACAGGGGAAGAAAGTCACCAAGCAAGTTCCCCATCTAGAAAGATGGATGAAGATGATTGATTCAGCTGCAGAAAAGATGTAGCCTTTGTATCCCGGAAAAACATAATAATAACAATAATAATAATAATGGTAAGATGGCAGTAACAAGATTCCCCTTGCTCAATCCGCTGATCAAACTAGAAAGGCCCCTTGCACATGCAACAGATGTGGTGCCTATAAAATCCCTCTCAAGCTTGGTATTGCCAAGAACTGCTGAACTGACAGTTCTGAGGCAGCCTCACACTTCAACTATAGTCTTACTAAAATATTTGTCTTAACAAAGACACAAACCGGGCTGTGTGTGACATCCCTCTTGGCTCGCTGACCCTGAAATGTCACCTAAGTTTTGCTGTTGCTGACAAAACACAGCACAGCTGCTGAGCTGAGCTCCTGGGAAGTTCTTTGTCATGAGGTGCTCAGATTATCCAAGGCCTGTTTTCACTCTGATCTTTGCTCTAGTCCACAACTTGTGTGTTTGCCAGCAGCTGCTGTGGAACACAGTAAAAGAAGAAGGCAGGGAGAAAATGCAGTGCTATTAACCACAGTGTATTTAACTCTTAGCAGGACAGTATCTCTGCTCAGCATCTTCAGGAGCTTGCATAGCATGGTGAGGCTGCTTCTGCCACTGGCTTGGCTTCAGAAACCCCATAGAAGGAATCATATCTGCCTTCCATAGGGATTCATTCTTCTGTTCCACTGCTTTAAACTCCCACAGTAGGGGACGGACGTTTCCCCTCCACCCTTGGGATGGAGATTTCATCCCTGATTTAAGCAAGATCCTACTCCACAGCCAAGCCAGAAGGATGCAGCTCCCTCAAGGCAGGGACAGCAGTTTGCCATAGCAGAGCCCAGTGAAGAAGGGCACAGAAGAGCTAAGCTGTGATGGAGCTGACTCACCTCTCTGGAAGGTGACACCTTTCTGGGGTCCCCAGCCATCCTTCCCTTCACACTCAGACTGCATGAGGCAACACTGAGCCTCGCACAGGGAAAGGCTCTTAAACTCCAGGCTTTGTTTTAGGTAGAAGCCTTCTGTTCCATTTACAGAAGGGTAAGAAGTAGGACAGACAGTTATATATTCTAAACAAATAGTTTCCAGAGACTGTTGAACTTGTCTCACAGAACTGTTTTCCCTTTAAGGAGAAGCATCTGCTATGGCCAGTGTCTGCTACCCAAGAAGGTAGAGATGTATTAAGTTTTAATTAGAGAAACTAAGCTCATACTCCAAGCTTATGGCTTTGCTATCTTTTGCAGCAAGTAGGCAAGCAGTCCATATAACTTTAATCAAAGCAGGTCAAACCCTTCCCTGAAGTGAGCCTTCATGTCTGCAAAATACCACCAAGTCCCTGAACTACTTCAACTACAGCAAGGGACCTCCTCACAGACCCTGAGCTTTGGAAGTGCTATTTTAATGACTGACTGAACTCTAAAAGAGTCTCTAGCATGTGACTAAAGGCTTAATTCATCAGCTCCAAGCAGGGCTGGAGAACACACTTCAGACAGCGAGGGCTGCATAGGATGGGATCACAGAGGCTCAGCTCAAGATTCAGAGCAGACATGGAGCTCTAATGCCAGCATTAATGTTCACATTTGTGCATGCACTTTCCTCACCAAAACTCAGCAGCTCCAGAAAACTGGGATGAAGTATATAAAACCCACCTGTGTTGAGAGCTCACAGCAACTCAACAGTGGCTGTGCTGCACAGTGGGCTTAGCAAAGAGGCAATGAAAGCAGCTTCCCCCTTTGGTCAGCACAGACCTCCTCACATCCCACCTTAAAACGCTTAACTCTACAGGACCAGCTCAGTGCATCAGATGAGCCTTCCCCAAGAGGGAGAGGGGCTGGCTGCTACACCAGAGGAGTTGGGTTGGAGCACGGTGTGCACAGAACAAAGAAGAGCTGCTTCCCATCACTTCCAATCCAGACAGGAGTGCTCATTCCTCTCCAGGACCCACAAAGGGATTCAGTGCCCGGACCCAGGCTCAGGGATAAAGGAAGATTAGACAGTGCCCAGGCACTGGCTTTCAGCAAAACCCAAACACTGCCTTAACCAGTCTCCCCTGGGAAGCAGAGCTGCATTTAAGTTACACCTTACGTTACACCTTACATTACACCTTACGTTGTTTGTTACACCTTATGTTGTTACACCTTACATTGTTACACCTTACGTTGTTACACCTTACCTTAAGTAAGTTCAGTTACTTATATGCTGCTTAAAAAGTATCACCTCTTCAAAAGAAGAGATAGCCTGGATGCTGACACATTCAGAGGAGTCCTGCACTAGTAGGAAGACAGGCCTGGACCCAGCTGGATATTTCCTACCCTTAAAGTGAACCAAATTGTATTACAAAAGATCTAGTGGCAGTTGAAAAACTTCCCTCCTACCAAGAGCCTTCCTCATGGATGCTTTGAGCACCCCTGACTTTCAGCCCTTAGACCAGGCTAACTGCTCTTAGGATGGAAGCAAGAAGCAGAGAGGAAAGAGCAAGCAGGGCAAGCAAAGGGAAACCAGATCCAGATGTGCTTCAGGCTCAAACCCATGTGCCAGCAGCACAGAGCAGCCATGCAGGAAGCAAGAGTGAAGCTCTCTGCAAGGACAGAAACCAGAAAGCAGTGCTCACCTTACCATGCTCTATTTCCCTCCTTGCCCAGCCCTTCCTTCCCTTTACATGCTCCACAAAGAATAACATCAGATGGGCCCTTTTCTCGCCAGCATGTGGAAGGCTGAAACCTTATGCTTCCTACTATACCATGCCACTGGGGGAGGGCAGCACCAACAGCATCCCCATGGCACACAATCTCCAAGCTTCACAAAAGGATGCATGCAAGGGGGTGTGTCCATCCCAGACCCACTCTGATCCAAAGAAAAGCTTATCTTCTGCTAAACCTTACACTTGAAAGTAACTGCACCCAGTGGGCTGCTTCATTTCCCCAGGCAAACCTCCCCCAGTGTTCCCCGTTTCCCAATTCTATTTCAAACAGGGGACTTGGACTAATTCAGCTTGTTAAAAACCAAAACCAGCCGCTGGGATTCAAACAAAATTAGAGTTGTTCTTTGAAGCCTGTCTGGCCTATTTAGGAGGGCACTGCCATTACTTGGCAGGTTTTGTACTTTGCTGCTCAGGGACAGCTCAGCTGCTGCTCCAGATGTGGCAAGGAAAGTAGTTACAAGTACTGTCCTTCCAGAACAGATCCATAGCTCTGGTTTTCCCTTCCCATTTCCATAAGAAAAGTGCTATGGGGGTTGGAGGCAAGAAGTGGGTACTGGAAGCAGAACATATCTGGGAGCCACACAACAGCTCTGATGACCTGCAGCTTCAGCGATTCCTTCCCTCCTTCCAAAATTGACCATTTTACACACTGGGCCAACATCCAGAAACAAACAGCTTTCCAGCTTACTTTAGTACAGGCCTTCCTTTCTACTCTGCAGATGCCCATAATACTTACAAGGAAGAGGAGATTGAGGAGGAAGATGTCCATGATACTTACAAGGAAGAGGAGATTGAAGAGGAAGAGAAAGTACTTGGTGACTTTCAGGCAGCCAGACCCCATCTTCTTTCACTTATAAGACCTAAGGGGAAAGCAAAGAGACAACCAGTTATGTTAGTGGCAGGTCATCCGGGCAATCTCAGAGCAACACCCTTACCTTGCACAGAGCTCTGGATCATCTGGTAGAGCTCAGAGCAGATACACAGAATGCATGTGCTCCATAAACTACCTGAGCTGGCTTCTCAGGGCAGCAAAACAGAACATCACCATCACTACAAATACAAACAGCCACTGCTGCCATGACCTTCTGGACAGCGATGCAGGACTATAGGCAGTTACAGAAGACATGTAATCACAAGTAACACTGGTAATTCCATCACCATTTATACAGACTTTGCATTAACAGTATCAACCCAAATCATCACCTCTAACTACTACTCCCAGCAGAGAAAAGGGATGCACACATCTGAGGAAGGAACTCACAAGGCCAGCTCCCTTCCCCAGACAATCTCATCTCCTCATGACTCCTAAGCAACTGAAGGGACAGTGAAGAGCAAGGTCAAGGGGTCAAACTGAAAGGCAGCACTAAATCAAGCTTTCTGAATGCAACTTGGCACCTGATGCTTTGACAACACGAGGACCAGCGAGTCAGCTCCACAGTTACATACAACCAATTTTGCTGCTAGATCAAGACTGCCAGGATTTCAACAAGGCCCTGTTTCCAAAGCCAGCCCCACAAGTTGAAGGCAGTGTGGGAGCATTGATAAGACAGGATGCTGGTTTTAATTCATTGGTACCAGCCACACAAATTACACATATCAGTGGGGTGGCTAGCACACAATACAAAGAGGGCAGGAGAGACCTTCAGTGCAGGTTTTTATCGCAGAGAGAAGGTATTTTACTATATCGGAAGTTAACCCTGCTTGATTACCATGGCTGAAGGCTACGGAAAGCATGAGAAGAGATAACAAGGTTGCTCTCAACACTGAAAATTAGGCAGCTTATAAGGAATGGATATGAGGTCTTCATGCTATAAGACCCAGAGAATAAATGGATCTCTATTAATGCAAGCTACTTGTATTCCCACTTGTCTGACAGCAAAGAGCTCAGATGCTAGAAAACAGTCCCACAGATCCCCTAGTGCAGTGATCCTCCTCCTGGGGAAGCAGCACAACCAAGTAACACATGAGGACTGGTGGGAGAACATCTCAGAGGTCAGCTTTCCTGACTCTCCTTCCTCCCTTGTGCTCAGTTAGGTTTCCTGCAGAGGCACTGGAGATCTTTTAGGTTCCTTAAAATTTGCTCTAGCAAGTTCCTTGCTCAAAATAGACCATGCTGATTTAAGAAGCATCAGCCAAAGGAAGAGCAATGCAAGGCTGGGGTCACCAGTGTGGCTTGGGAGGAGCTAACCCCAACAGAGAGCAAGGTCAACAGGGTTCCCTGCTGCTAGCCTGGGTGTACTGAGGGTCACTGAAGCCTAGTATGCTCTTTTGTTTCAATCAAAGGCTTTTGCTTAATCCTATTAAATATTTAGGTTAACTCTGGAGCTAAACTGGTACATGGGCATTCTAGTCTTCCTACCAAGCAATGGTCATCCTCCAACTACCACAAGAGAGCATGAGTCTGAACTCCGTGGCTGAAGAAAACAGTGCTCTGGCTTCAAGGGATGCCATAGCTAGAAGCTGTGCTAAGCCCATTGCTGTACCACACCTAGCAAGGTGCTACTGAGATGTGAAAGCAGAACAAGAAATAGTCTTAGCCAGGTGAGCTCTTAAAAATCCCATGATATATCAACATATATTGCATCTAGGGAGCTAGATGCAGATTAGCACCATCTCAGTCACTTCTATTCAGTTAACTCCTCAGGTCTGAGTCCATACAGCAGCACCCAAAAGTACGTCCTTCATATTAGCCAGGGAAAGCTCCTGTAATGCTTTCTGGTCCATCCTTACACCAATTATCAACTACAGCATTCCCATTCCAATGCAGCCATTGGCTGTGAGCTGGTTCTGTTCTAGCACAGATACACTGTATGACAGATGCATCATTATCAACCTATAAGCAAGTGAAGCCTCTCTGTTAGCAGATTTTAACCTTTGGTTAGCGACAGCAAGTTTATTCAACAAGCTTTGCTCATTTTAGAGCAGTTCTGCTACAACTGATATGCCAGTTTTCTGTCACAGAAGAGCTGTAACCAAAAGACGACCATACCCTTTAATGGTATCTTAGAAAAGGGGTGAGTGTTTGAGTAAGGAGAGCACTAATGTTGCTTCCTTAAAACTCTGTGCTCCCTCCTTTCCATTGGAGGAGGAACGTTCTCTCAGGCTGTTAATCCTGGCAGGCACCAACACCTAAAGACTGCACTTGGAGCGGATAATGAAGTTTCCCCATCCAGCTGGCTTGCTTACTGGCTTCACCATGAACACATCTCCTCTTAATAGCATTGCAAACTGGAGCCTGGCAGTCTAACCAGAACACTGAGGCAGCCAGGTCCCCAGGCAATGATTGTCTGTCTGTTGTGGGGGATACAAGCATTTTCCTACTCTTCAATGTAGCCAAAAACTAAGTCATGCACAAGGCACTGGACTTCTTACCTTAAGATATCTGGTCCCTGGTGTAATCCTCCTTATTTTCAAGATGGAGATGCAACTCCCAGTTGTTGCTGGTTTGCTTCCTAGCACTAAACAGCCACGTGCTGCCTATTTCCAACTCTCTCTGTACTACTTTGATGAGTTAGGAAAGCAGAGATTTGCAGAGCTGTTAGGGTCTTTACAAGAGTTATCTAAGATAATTAAGTCATCAAACAAGTTGAGAGGAGCTGGTGTGGAAGAAGAGGTGCCTGAGGCGACAGATTGCTTTCGGGGTTCTTCTAGCTATTTTTTAAAGGCAGACTATCTTCAATGTTTATTAAAGAAAACAACCTCAAACTGTGCATTACAGCATTACACATTGTTCTTGCCATAAGGAGATATAACTCTTTCATAGCTCTTAGCAATAAAGTAATTCAAAGTATAGCTCTCAAGCCAAAAGAAAAACAGGGTTTTAGGGGTTTGCTTTGAGTTTTTTAGTTTAGGGCTCCACATACAGAAATACTAGAGATTTTCCAATTCTTCTGCTATCCTTTAGAAATTAAACTTACTTTCTTTCACTACTTTCACTACTCCTTTTCAGGTTAGACAAAGGGAAGTTCAGGTTAGATGTGAGGGTGCTGAGGCACTGGAACAGGTTACCCAAAGAAGTGGTAAATGGAATCCAGTGGAATCCCTGGCAGTGTTCAAGGCCAGGTTGGATACAGCTTGAAGCAAGCTGCTCTAGTGGAAGGTGTCCCTGCCCATGGCAGGGGGTTGGAACTGGATGAGCTTTAATAAGGTCCCTTCCAACACAAACCATTCTATGATTCTAAAACCCTTTTTTCTGACGTTGCACAAGCAGTCACAAAACTAACAATGCTGCTATACAGTAGAAGGAGCAGCTCAACCAAATTTGAGATGGGTCAGGTTTGGAAGCAGATGAGCCTGGAGTTACCACAAAATGGCATATCCACAGCCAATTGGTGGTGTAGGGCTGACTTCAGTATAGAGCCTTGCCTGCCTGTGGACTCTGGCAGTCACCATTTGCCTTTTGAAGCTGGTTAACTTTAAGCCTGCAGCAATGCACACAAAGGTTTCACAGATGAAGTATTGTCTGCAACTGTTTGTTTCCTCCTCTCCTTCTCCACTCCAGCTGCTCTGACCACTCGAGTTTTACTTCCCAAACAGCCACACCTACTCTTTTCAACAATCTTGCCCATATGCCTCCGAGTTTTCCCTGTCATTCTCCAGACTGATGCCAGCTCTGCAGAGGATTTCATAAGAGACTGTACTGTCAGTCTGCAGAGAGATGTTTCTCCCACCTTGTCATTTTCCAGCCCGTAAAGATATGTTGGATTATTTATGCTCATCTATCAGACTGCTGCTTTGAGGCATTACTGCCATGAAAACTTGGTGGCCAACACAGCCTGGTCAGCTTCAATGTCGTTGATCGTGGGCCTTCCTTAGACCAGCTTCAGCACCTGAACTTGAAGGAAGAACTTCACAAGGCATAAAGTGATCCAGGACCCCAGCATTTCCTATGGGGAACAAATGGGGCAACTCCACATGGGCTAAACCAGCATCAGGGGATGGCTTCCTGCCTGTTCCACCACCTCTAGCTCTCAGGCCTGATGTTTTCCCAGCCACAATGATGACAGCAACACTGGTATATGGAGCACAAAATCCAGGACACGTGTCTGAGGAGAGGCAGACAGAGGCTGGCTTTGTTAGAGACAGCAGAGGAGTCCCATCACAGCTCAGAGATTAGCTTATTTTTGTCACAGCCACCCTCCTGCAGAAGGTGACTGCAGTGAAGGACAGGCGGTATGGGGAGAGACAAACACCTCTGCCTCCCACCAGCCAGCAGCACAGGAGGAGGAGCACTCATGCAGGGATGTTACAACCACAGCAGTCAAGGGGCAGAGAGGGTAAATTAATTGATAATCACAATCCTGCTCTCTTGAACTGCATTCTCTTGGCGTCTGCATCCAGCTCTAGGGCCACAGCACAAGAGGGATGCGGAACTGTTGGAGCGAGGCCAGAGGAGGCCACAGAGGGCTGGAGCAGCTCTGCTCTGGAGCCAGGCTGAGAGAGCTGAGCTGGGTCAGCCTGGACAAGAGAAGGCTCCTTAAGGGGAGACCTGAGAGCAGCTCCAGCGCCTAAAGGGGCTGCAGGAGACCTGGAGAGGGGCTTTGGACAAGGGCCTGTAGGGACAGGCCAAGGGGAATGGCTTTAAACTGGAAGAAGGTAGATCTATATTAGACATTAGGCAGAAGTTCTTTCCTATGAGGGTGCTGAGGCACTGGCAGAGGGTGCCCAGAGAAGCTGTGGCTGCCCCATCCATGGTACTGTTCAAGGACAGGTTGGACGGGGCTTAGAGCAAGCTGCTCTAGTGGAAGGTGTCCCTGCCCATGGCAGGGTGTTGGAACTAGATCAGATTTAAGGTCCCTTCCACCCCAGACCAGTCTGGGATCCTCAGGATTAGATCCTGCACTTCCTCCACCCAGCCAGCACTGCATACTTGGTGCCCACTGAAGTTTATGACTCTTGGCTCAGACCAGCACTGTAAATACCTGTGCTGTGCAGCTCTGCTGGTAAGAGCTCAGCCTTCTTCCACAGCACCACTCTCACTCTTGCAGTGCAGGTTTCTTCCTGACGAGTCCTGGCAGCTGAAGCATCTCAGCTGCCAACTTATTGTACAGCACAAGTAAGGGGCTCATTTAGGAGAGCAGTGAAAGCGCAGCAGACAAGCAGGAACAGCCTCAGCACAAACCACAGGAGCTCAGTGTGGAAATCACCGTCTTGGGACATTCACAGCCAGAGTGCAAAGTTCCCACAAACCCTCAAGGGGAGCACTAAAGCAATGAGCTCTGAAGGTCAGCCCCAATGCTCCAAGTAAAAGAGGGTTCACATCTGAGTGCATGTACATAGCTTGGAAGATGCTGTCCTTTCTCCCTCAGGCCCTCTTCCATTAGGAAAGGTAATGGTTTACAAAGAAGCTGCGGGTTGTTCCTACGTACTTCGGCCAGTTGCTCCCTATCACCAGCCCTCAAGCTCTAATGCCAGAGGATGTAAAACAAAGGCAGACCCTACAGGATGTGCTTGCACTAGCATTACCAAGGTAGGATGAGGTCAAACCAGCACCAGAACTGTGTTTTTCCAGTTCCCTTTTCCCCCACAAACACCTTGAATGCCCTCTACAGCTGCATACCAGCTCAGTTCTGCTGTCCTCTTGCTGAAGGGGAAACTTCCAACTGGGCAGCTACAAAGAATTGTGAACTAAGGTTCTACACCCTAATTTGCATGAAGTTAAGGCCATTCTGAAGGTTACTGCAGTTATGTCCTGGGTTTGACTGGGATAGAGTTAAGGTTTTTTCCTACTGTAACAGGTTATTTTTTGCAGTATTATCCCAATCCAAAAACCAGAACCAGATCAGCCAAAGCTGATCTGAGCTTAGAGACCTACAGAAGCCAGCTGGGGATCAGAAATTGCTCACTTAATGCTTACTACTCCTTCCAGCTCCAAGCCATACACCTGCATGGTAGGGACAGCCTAGAAAGACATGATCTTTAATGGCAAGGGAGGAAACAGATCATCTTTTGTTGTGTTCTGAGCTCTTGCACCACAAAGCCCAGCTGCTGGGAATGCTTCTCTATCCATGCACATGAAGAACAAGCACTTGGCAATCAAAGTGATGAGACAGGACAGTTTCACACAACAGTACTAGTTAATGAACAACCAGAGAGTTACTGAGTCTACCGTTAACAGCACGGCTCTCAGGGAACAGACTACAAGTTACAGCCACATTAACATACAAAGACTATCCTAAGGAGTTCCTCCTGTTGAAATTAATATTCAAAAGCATTGGACTCTTAGTACACCTGGGAAGTACATCTTGTCTCTGGTAAGTAAATAACCACAGAGCTAATGAAAGACTCAGGTCTGAATTCACTGAACTTTCCGTTAAGCTCCACTGAGATAATACCAGTGGTGTAATGACCTTGAAAAGACAAACAAGATCATGTTTGTTGTGGGGATTTTCCAAACAGCATCTCCTCAAAAGTTACAATGGAGGCATTGAGGGGGAAGCTGGATCCTAAATAGTAAGGCAGCTGGTTAGGGTTACCCTCTGAAACAGGCCACACTTGCAGATGCAGTGATTTCTTACATATATTTATGTATACTATATATATATGTGTGTGTGTGTGTGTGTGTACGTCACTGATCCAGATAGAGTTTCTTTTTGAAGGGAAGTGTCAGGACAAGGTAGAAAACTGTTATTTGTGCATAATACAAACTTTGAAAACAAAGGAAAGAAAAGAAGGTGCTCAGAACAGACTAGCTCTTATTCCATCTATTCTTGAGATAGTTGCTTGCTATCTTAAGTAGAAGCAATTGCCTTCAAGTTAAAGGATGGTTTGAGGGCTAAGCACAGAGATAGCAGTACAGCAACATCATCTTGCAAACCACAGCACAGTACTTGTCAACAAACCTTGATGTGCCATGAAGTACAGTTATAGTGACACCCCAACATTAGCATCTACAAGATGCAAGCTCAAGAATGCACATTTGCTATCTTTAGAGTAAGGGGAGCAGACTTGCAGCAAGGTATTATTTGGCAGCAAGTACTGCAGAAACACCATGGGAAAGGCTAAGATCTCTCAAGGAACTAGGTAAGCTTCTGATAAAACTCATCAACTCAAAGGCAAAGGTAGATCTATTCCTGGTGCACTTGGTAAGACATGAAGCTTTTCCATTTGACTCCTGGTTTTAGTATACTGCTGTGTGCAGAACCTGAAAGCAACAGTGTCATCTGGTGAGACACCGGATTAGAAAGCACCCATAGGTGTCTAGACTGTCTAAAATGGAAGAGGGTTTTCAGCATGTTTTACCACAGCAACCACATGTTGTCCAATTGGAAATACACTTTAGAAGTGTATTTCTAATGCTTGAGAGGAAGTGATTAGGTATTTATAAACCACTATCCTGCTGTTGAAAAGAAACCAACTTACTGTTCAGCATCAAAGAGCAGCATGGCTTTTGGAAGGGCCTATTGCCATCTCTATATTTGCAATCAGAAGAACATCTGGACTTCACACTTCAGCTTGGAAGCCAACATTTAAGTAGGTCTTCAGTCCTTACTACTGGCAAACTGAGAAAGTTCTTGGCTGTGTTCAGTCTATATACTCGCACAGTATGACAGCATTGCAGGACAGTATTTCTCCCATTTAAGCAATTCTTTCCATGCAGCAGGACCAGAGATACAGCTCTGCCAACAGAAAACCTGGGAAAAAAAACCCACAAGCACCCCACAACCTATCCCAGAGCCATTTGTGTCTCCTCTCCCTCTAAAAAAAACAAACCCACAACACACAACTTACCAGAAATAGCAGACAGAAGGAAGAGCCAAAAGTACAGTTTACTGGACTTTTTGTCTTTTGGATTACCATGTAGTACTAGAATGTTATTTGCGCAGGTAGGGTCCAGAAGGAACTCTCCACACTGCCTAAAGCCAGCACCTAGCTCAGTAAAAATGCATAGTTTTCACAAAACTGGTTGGGCAACTCTTGTCACTTGACTACATTGGCTCTTTAATGGCTCCAAAAATGAGACTGGTTCAGCTTTGTTTTCTGCTCTTGGAGCTGTTGGGCCGTAAACATAACCTCCGAGATGGATTCCTTCCTGCCTGTGTGTCAAAGGCAGTCCCCAGCACCTCCCCATGGAGGAGCAAAGCCCATGAAGCAGGACCTGCACCCCAAACTGCAGCAGGGTTGCCAGCACAGACTAGCAGCACCCTGCTTGCACTCAGGTAAGCTTCTCTGCAGTGCACAGAGGATGTTACTAAGGCTTTGTCACTGCTATCAGATTCATGAGCCTGGAAATCACAGTACAAGTACATGCACAGCATGGGCTCCCAAGCCTCTCATGCAAGCAATGCCTTGGAGATCAACAAATCTCCTCCAAGGAGTTGCACAATAACCCTCCCAATGCCACTTGGCTTGGAGATACCTTCCCAAGACCCAGCAGCCTTCCCTCTGCCCTGCCAAAGCACCCAAAGGTTATCACAATCCAGGCAGGAAGCAAGCCTTAACACAAGGGGGTTTTCCATCTTACAAGACAGCACCAGAGATTGCCAGACTAAGGTAGGAACCAGGTAGTATAACTGACTTTTATCTTTTCCATCTCCTCCTCCCACAGGATACCAGAGGTCAAGGTCGAGGAATTTCACCTGCAAAGTTCCCTTTCAAAACAAACTGGTTTTCAGTTCCTTTCATTTTCTCAAATGCTAGGGCACATAACCAGTGGGCATTCAGATTCATCACGCCCATGCCAAACACGTTTCTGAAAGTCACAGCATCTGCCTGATCTGGGAAATGATGTTTCCTATTCTTTTTTGATCTTTCCAGGAATTAGCACCCTTCTCCAGAGAAAGGTAGACAG
Source organism: Agapornis roseicollis (assembly GCA_002631895.1). Taxonomy (NCBI): domain Eukaryota; kingdom Metazoa; phylum Chordata; class Aves; order Psittaciformes; family Psittacidae; genus Agapornis; species Agapornis roseicollis. The sequence goes on from NDXB01020547.1 coordinate 188,954, forward strand.
GGTCTAGCAGAGCACAGGCACCAGCAAACAGCAAGGGAAAGAAGCCAAACCCAACTAGGCTTCATCAACCACCATTCCCAGCAATAGCAGGATCTCCAGTAGTTCACTCCATAGCTGAAGCCAGACACTGCTAGAAGCCAAATGCTAGAGATCCCTTTACCCAGGAGAGCATCAGAGGACGAGCATTCCCTCATGCTTCCCAGAAGCCTCTGGAATCAGACTCCAAGCCAAGTGCTCACCAGAGCACTCGAGTCCCACGATGCTGGGTACCAGCTCACTGCAGAATGAAAGTGTCTTCTGGAAGCAGGATTCCCTCCAAGGCCTGTTCCCACTAGGAACCATCGACAGGATTTTAAGTGGCAGAAAGGAAGAAAAGCAACAGAAAAACCAATAAACCAAACAACCCACAACTCACACCACAAAGCAGACACCTCTGGCTTGTAACTCCAAATGGTTGTGAAGATGTAGAATTAAGTCTGTTTTCTCAAACAAGAGAAGAGACAGGCCATTAGTCTACTTTAATTATGCTTTGTATCAGTTCCTTTGCTGACAACAAGGCACTGAACTCGAGAAGCAAAGGCTTCAACCCTTTAGCCCCATAGATCAAGCAGAGCTGGAAGACTACTGCAGACCCAGCATGACTGGAAAGTCACAGAAATTCTTTTGGCACAGAATAATGCCTCAGCCCATAAAGGGATGCACCTTTTGGCCTGCTCACAGAAACAGCCTCTTTACTATTTGTGATCCCAGGAATTTTGTTTTTGCCAAATACCGCATTTGCTTATTGCAGCCCCCTTGCCGTTTACCAGCTGTCTGTATGCCTGTGGCTACTGAACCACTGCTGTTTCCCTGCTAGTATGCTGGCACTGTTACATGGGATTCTGGAGCAGAAGACCACAAATCAGCAGCTGTAATAATCACAGACCTGTTAGGGTTGGAAGGGACCATTCTTCAACAGGGTCTGCCCTACCATAACCATGGGCCCTTCACTCTACAATCTGCTAGTACCCAGAGTCAGAAGTACAGGATTCCTTCAAGATCCTCACACAAAGCATCTCAGAGTCTCCCTCAGACACAAATGTCACAGAAGACAAGGAAAGAAACTCAGCAAACCCATTTGCTACAAATAGATGGGGATGGCTAAGCCAGGGGTCTCCAAACCCAATGGACTCCAGGGAAAGGAGCCATTCACACACCAAAGCCACTAAAGGTTACTGCTGGACCCAACCTCTGCCCTACAAGAAGCTTTACTTCCCATCAAACCATCCCAGGGTCCCACTGGAGCCTGGTCTGCTCACTGACATGGTGAGCACTGTCACAGTCTGAGGATGAACATTTCACAACATCCTGAGTTTCACACCACAGTTACCACTTGACTCTACCAGTGGGCATGAATGAAAAGGGAAAGCCAGAGCTATAAAAAGCTTCAGAGGAAGCGACTCCTTCTCAAGCAGCCTCTCTTTCCAAAATGATGACTTAGGGCAGAAGGGGAAGAAAAGCCCTTAAGTACAAGAGTTTAGAGCACAGATGTTTTGAGTCATTCCTTTCTACTAAAAACCACCCACCTGCAACCACATTTTCCCCCTCCAATAGCACAGAATCATACATTGGTTTGGTTTGGAAAGGACTTTAAAGCGCATCTGATTCCAACACCATGGGTAGGGACACCTTCCACTAGACCAGGTTGCTGACTGGCAGGACCTGGCCACAACAGCCAAATCCCTTGCTGGTCAGAGCACCATGAGGATGCAACTCAGAAGCAAGTCCATGCTTTCCTCTGGAATACTCAATCCCAGACAGGGCTGCTGTACAGTCTAAGAAATGTATGACAGCACTGTCTAGCACCTTTTCCTTCCATCTTTGCTGAGCAGCCTCCTTACTCCAGGCTCTTCCTACAGGAGGAAGAAAATAAAGCTGCATTGTACAGCAGTAAAGGATAGCACTGTGAGGAGCAAGAATAACACAGCACAAGCTGCTACAGAAGCTGCAGTGAAGCCACTTCATTCCCATTCACAATCTCAGCAGACAAAGCTGGAAAACAAAGTCCCTCTAGAAAACACTTATCCAGCTGGAAGAGATGCTCCAAATCTTCTGGTTTCCTTGCTATGAAGAGGAGGAGGCGAAGGCAGACTACTACTTGCCGTATTACCAGCACAGGTAATCCCAGCAGGTTTAATGGAAACAATGGGATAACATTAGTCACTTATAGACCTGCCATCTGCATTAAGATCCCTCCCTCCACCAACCACCATCCAAAAAAAAGAAGAAAACAATCAATCTATCCTTCCAAGCACCACATGCAGAGGGTATGGACAGGGCTGCTTCAAGCCAAGTAAAGACATATGGGATCCATTCCACTGGAATCTGGCAGTTAAAATAGACAGCAAGACTTTGAAAAGCTGGGTCTGTTTTGGGAACAGGAGAGGTCTCCTTGGAGCCTAGAGACTTATGCACAGTGGTCTGGAGGATGGGTTCAGAGGAACATGGACCAAGCAGGCTGGGTGGCCTCTTCTACCTTCTTGAAAGGGTGTCCTTTTCTAACCTTGGATCACGAATATTCCAAGGGACTGTTTGATGCAGTCCCTTGCAGAAGAATGAGATGGAAATGAAGTACTTCAGAGGTATTTGTTTTAACAAGAAAGAACTTTTAGCCAGAAAAACTGATTTACAAAGATAGGCCTCGATGCAGAGATAAATGCTGCCATTACAGAGAGGAAATAGAGCAGGGTTGTATCACCTTTAATCAGTAAATCATGATTCAAGCTAAGATTACTTAATAGGGCTGCAGACACTTCTTTTTCCTTTCTCTGTCCCACCACATTGTGCTCTTTTCCTCACAGCACACTCTCCAGAGACTTTTACATCACATCAGTTCTAGAAGTTTTAATGAAGCCATATTTACTAATGACATCAAATTAAAGCAAAGGGGTCTCATGCTTCCTACCCCAGCATGGGAGGACGAGTTTTATGGTTGAGACACAAGAATTCCTTTGCCCCTAAGGATGTGTGCAGCACCTTGAAACCCAGCCCTGCAAAGTCCCACTGCCTGCTCCTCCTGTGATGGATGGATGCTGTGTAGACAGCCACACACTGCAGAGCTCATGAGATAACCAGCAGCCAGCACTGCAGTAACACAACTGCTGACCTGGCCCAGCTCACACTGCCACACAGGCTGTTCCTCCTGACAGCAAACACCACATGGAGAAAGCTGTCTCTCTTCTGGGCAAACAAGGAGCAACTGTTTAGGTTCCCATGGGACAACACCGGGTGCATGGCCATCCACTTGTATACACGCTGGTAGGTCTTGCTTGTAGCTGACAGCTGGGCTAGGAAGAGGTTTCCCATCTGCCTGAAGCTATGCAAAGCAGGAACTTACTGCTTTACCACCACCACAGCAGCCTCTGAAGCTGTAGCATGATAGATTGGAAATGAATGCAGACACCCAGGCTCTGAGACCACCAGCAGGACTGCAACATCAAAGCAAAGGAGCCTCTGAGGTCTTGGCCATTAAAACAGCTTGCTGTTCCTCAAAGTAGCCCTCCCTTGAAATAGCTTTTTCTGCTGAGGTTGCAGCCAGTTTGATGCAGGTTTTGACATGAATTCCCACGTGGTTTCAACAGCAGCATTTTGGCCACCTCGGGTTTGTTTCAGGAAGCCAGAAGTCACAACACCACCCCCAGGGAGCAGGGGCGAGAAGAAACTCTGGTTCCCCTCACATCAGGCACTGGTATCACTTCCCACCTCTTGGGAGCAGACACAACCACCCCTATTTTAGCTGCCCTCAGGCAAGGTGTTATCAGCTTTGGTGTGAGGGAGCAACCATCTCCTACAGAAAGTCCCACAGAGGGGCTGGGGCTTGCGAGCAGGATGCTTGGGGTTTCTAACTTCACCACCAGCCTCTAAGGACCTCTGTTATACGTGCAGCCTGTCCTTCCACTCCAGTCCCAAGGGAAATGCAGCAAACCTTTTGGGAGCAACCCACTGTGTGCCTTTACCTTATCTCACACACAGCAGTGGTCCAGCACTGTCCTGCACAGCAGCTGTGGAGCAGAAGTCTTCTCTAATTAAAAGAGCTTCCTTCGGGAATAGGCAGATTTACTGCACGATTCTGAGGGCTCTTTAGTTATTCCATGTGTAGTGTCTCTACAAGCCTGCATTAGAAAGGGACCTGAATATAAAGAAGAGCCCAGCAGCTTCTTAGACTGTTAGGAAAGCGCATTCAATCCAGACAGCAGGGTTTTGTCTGGGTAGATTTCATTCCCCCCACCCTCTGAGAGACTTCAGAGATGAGCATAAATAGAACTGCTGCCTGCCTTTTAAGCCCCAGTTTCTTCAAGCATACAGATGATGCAAAATGGTTCTCAATCTCTGCTTGGGCAATGCAAAACTTGAGGCAACAGCAGAGGGGAAACAACCTTGATAATCAGCAGTGTTCTCAGCCCTAGCCAAGCACAGTACTCTGGATCAACACTTCTGTATGACCAAGGAGCCCAGCTCTGTGATCACAAGACACAGAAGAGTGGGAGCAAGGGGAAAGGAGAGAGTTTACTCAATAGAGCACACTGGGAAGCTGAGGATGTTCCAGCGAAGCTACTCAAGACTGACTCATCACCAGCAGCTTCAGTCCAGGCTGACACGCATACAGACACATGACCAGTTTCGCAGGATGCTCTGATTGCACCACACCACCAGCATGAAACAAGCCCCAAAACCAATGCATGATTGTAACTGAGAGGTGGTGTTCTATCATCAAGCTAGACAGAATGGCAGAGTACTCTACAAATTGATTACAAGCAGAAAGGAGAGGAGGAGAGCAGTCCATATGGTGCCTTGCAAAAGCAGGCATGTTAGCTCTGGGGTCCAAAGTCCAAAAATTCACTTGATTCTGACACTGCTGAATGCAGAACCACTCTTCAGTTTCTCTCCACATATATTCCAAGTTAAACAAGCCATTTGCAGGAACAGGGAGAAAATGGGAACAAAAATCCAGTAGAAAGGGAGTAAGACATTCCCAACATAGATATTTTAGCATCTAAGACTCGAGTACCTAGAAACTGAGATACCACAGAAGGTAGAGAAACTTCCCTGGAAAGGTCTAACCAGAGCACTGAGCCATTCTGTGCAATAGTGGAGCTCATCTAGTTAGACTCCGCAACTGATTTCCAACCAAGCTGCTAATCATCTACAACAGAAGACATGCCAACTCCAGGCTTTGCATATTATCATATTAGGGAATGATGGCAGCAGCCCTTGCAGTCCTAGCCAAGTGGTAGGATGCCACTTCCACATCTACCCGATGTGCTGCTCCTCAAGCCCTGCACCAATGCAGCACAGGTGATGATCCTGATGCAGAAAACCCCTAAAGAAACATCACTGGAACCTGGGCCATGGCAGCCAAAGCACAGGCAAGGTCCTGGAGTGGGTTGCTTTTCAAACCAGACAGACAGCAGGAGCTGAAGGCATAGAGCTTCCATGTGGCCCCTCAACCCCATAACAGTGAGGGCACACAAACTTCTTGGATCACAGAGGTAGTGGCCAAAGGAAGCTGCTGGTGGAGGACAAAGGCACATCCACTGACTGTAAGCCCTTCTCCAGGGCAGCTCAGGGAAATGGCCTCCTTTGTTCCAACACGTAAAGCTACTTCACAGCAAATTTGGGCCCTGCTATGCAAATTCCTGTAAGCTAGGTCTTCTCCATACTCTTTCTCAACCTGGCATGGATGGGAGCAGCAGCAGAAATGACCAAGTCCCTGACTCCAGTGATGGGCAGTTCAGCTTGGCTCAAGGTCTACAGCTGCAGCTTTGATGGATCATCCCTTCCTTTGCTTGCATACAAGAGATCTCCCTGAAGCAGAATTAGTGTTGCCTACAAGGGGAACTCTCCATTACATATTTTCAAATCTCCAGGCTACTGGATATCTTAACATGGATAACTTGCCCCAGATCAGCATCTCCCAAGCACACGTGGCCTGGGATTACCATCATACTGGAAGAGATCAGTGATGTGCTTACAGCCCAGCAGCAATTTTGCAGTAAGAGGGAAAGCATTTTTGTGATGCACCTATTTGCTCACACTGTGCTGCAGAGAAACTAAAGCTGTAGCCCAGAAGCATCCTTATGCACCAGTCTCCTGCCTATGTGCAGGGCTCCTCGTGGCACAGGAGAGACAGATGTTCCTGGCTCCTGAGCTCCTGCCTCAGCAGCAAGCCTTGGAAATTAAGCACACACATTATGCTTTGATTTAACTTGCTTTTAATGGTGTTGTCCCAATTCTAAAGCTCCATCAAGGAGATAAAAGAACTAGAGCAGTCAGCCAGACAGCCCATGTATGTGCCTCTTCCTGCAGGAGAAAACCTGCCTTCAGCCCAGTCTCCTTCCCCTTCTCCTCTGTATATTGAATGAGGTCCAAACCACCCAGCCTCCCTTGCCCTACTGTGTCCAAGAGGACACAGGCTTGGGCACTGAGCTGGTAGTGTCTGTTCCCTGTCCCCATCCCAACAGACTCCTGTTTTATTCCCTTTTTCTGCTGTCACCTACCAGATGGTCCCTTTCAGAGCTGCCCACAGAAATGCCTCATCTTTCTTCCAGAAAATCGGCTCACTCTGAATCTGTCAGAGCAGGCAAGCAGTGATTTAAGCACTCTCCAGCGTGCAGCTCCTTGTGCTTCACTTATTACCCTGTCTAGGTTCAAGTCAGCCATTAACTACTTCAGTGTCTCCAATCCCTGATGAAGCAGAGAGCTTTCAGGAAACAGGCTCTGACCAACCATCAAGGAACTGCTGGCACTGGCTGCATCTCCTGTATTATTCCTTTTGCCATGCCAAGAGAGCCTGTGATTTTTAGGCATTCCTTCATTTCATTCTTTAAAAGAATACAGATGAGCCAGGAAGAGACAGAAGGGGTTAGGTAACCACTGCAGCTCACTACCTTCATGCACATGTCATTAATCATTTGTCCATGGAAAGCTCCAATCCGACATTCTTCCCACAGAATCATAAGTGCAAGAGCACAGTTTATTTCTTAAGCCAACAACTGTGGGCAGGGGGCAGGGTTAATGGGTCCTAGGTCATCCTTTACTGTACATAAAGACACCAGATCCCAGAATGTCATGATCCATGTTCAGAAACAGATGAAGGCAATGAAGGAAAAGAAGGGGATGCAGATGTCATTTTCCTCTTTTAGAGAGGTGAAGTTAAAGCACTTCAGTTGAGGGCCAGAGTTCCTGGCAATAAGAAGTTAGTTTTGATGCACAAGTTTTTTCAAAGAGGAAACTGAAGAAGTGAAGAACTGAGGCTCTGGTCATCCCTTGCTGAAGCACTGCTACCTCCTCCAGCTTTCCAAGCCACTCAACCTTGGCCTGAGTCCTCCCATTCACCAGTGAGCAGAAACAGAAAGGAAACCAGGAAGAAAGTGGCTGACACCCCACGCACACCATTAAAGTGAAGCAGCAATTACCACTTCAGATAGCATGGGGCATGGTCCACCTCCCAGCATCACCCTGGCTTGCCTGCAACAGATCCTGTGTCATCACTGCCCGAGGTTTTTGCAGCAGTGCCTTTTTGCCTCTGCTGTGTGCTTCCTGCTGTAACAGTGCCAGGGGCCAACAGGAACCACAGCCATGGTTTGGGGAAAGCACCTCAGGATCTGTGGTTACCAGAGGTCTGCAGAACTCCCACCTGCATCTCTCCAATTTAAATATCTCCTGGATGAACATCTGCAGTCCTGGATGGTCCCCAGCTGCCTTACAGCTGTGACACAAGGACATGGAAATACAGGAGTGGGATAAAACCTTTCCTCAGCTACAGTCAGATAAGGAATTTCATATGATCATACACACATACTTCATGAAGCAGATTGTCTTGGGGGCAGGAAACCTCCATGGAGCTGTGGGAAGGCCTTGTCAGAGCATCTCCTGCACCAGCTTACAGTTGTAGGTCAAATTACACCTGCCTGTCCCCCCTGAGAACTAAAATAGAGACAATAACAGGAATGAAGAGAGTCCATATGAGCTGCACCATTAAAGCTGCTAAATCCTCTTAAGGGAGGAGCTTCCATGCAGCAAGACAGAGATTGCCCGGGGGGAAGAGCTTTCTCCAGGCACTGAGCTTGCATCTTGCGCTATTTCTGTCACAGGCAGGTAAAAAGCTGAGCAAACGCTGCAAGGCTCCACCCACCCACCCCTCCCCTGCAGCACAGGGATACAGATGTTGCCCCAGACATCCCCAGAGCCCTCAGCAAGGATGGAGAAACCCAGGTCAAGAGGGTTTCAGGCCCAGAGTAAAGCTATATTGGAAGCAAGATCCCTCTATGAAAGGAGTGTTAAATGAAGAGACATGCAGTGAGAAGCTACTCACTTTCCTAAATCACTCCAAATCCACACATTGGCTTGCAGAGCAGTTGGCAAAGGTCCTTTTTACTCATGTGGCAGCCCAGCATGAGCAATGGATTCTTTCTCTTTCTTTTTAAAAGCAGCACAACTGTATGTGTGGGTGTTCTCACTGCAGGCAAAAAAACCAGAAACAAGTGTGAATGTTAAAAACCACCTCACTGTACCAACCACAAAGAGGTCTGGTGATGGGACACTGGCAGGACTGCCACTACTCATGCAGCAACACTGCAGAAAAGGTCATTGACTGCACCAACAGTGTCCTTCTCCCCCATTAACACTTTCTTTCCACTTAGTTCTCCATCCCTGGCAGTGTTCAAGGCCAGGTTGGATGAAGCCTTGGGTGACATGGTTTAGTGTGAGGTGTCCCTGCCCATGGCAAGGGGGTTGGAACTAGATGGTCTTGAGGTCCTTTCCAACCCTAACTATTCTATGATTCTATGTTTTTATTCTTGTACCTTGTGGCTCACCAAAAGGATCCTAGCCACATGCTTCTACTTATTGGTTATCATGCAGCGAGCAAGCTTCACAACAGCAGGCTTACACATCAGGCTTCGAAGAGGGTTTTTCTCAAGCCCAAAGGTGCCTGAGAAAGTTAAAAACCATTTTCGGTGGAAAGGAAGTATCACTGATGTCAGATGACGAGACCACATTCTCCAGCTTGCGCAGAATCACACCGGTGAGACTTCACTAGCACTGGGGATGGGTTATATCCCTGCAAGCCTCTATTGCCAGCAGCAGCACAAACATCTCCAAGAGCTGCTCTTCTCTCCAGGCACCAGCTCCCACAGCACCACAGCAGGACAGCCCGTCCCTCCCTTGCACAGCTAGTAAATTAGCTTCAACGTCTCATCTGATGCACAGGATGGGAATGCTAGAGCTGGTCCAAGACGTAGGAACACTTCATCCTCAACCAGCTTCACAGCTTACTGAAGCCAACATTTAGATTCCAGGATGGTTGCTCTTTTTCTCCCTCCTCTTTTTCGTAGTGAGTGCTCAATTGCACATTAAAGCATACACAGCAGAGCTGTTATGCTCTGGGGCAGAAACAGCATGCCTGGGTTGTAACAAGCCGTTATCCCTGTATCAACAGATTCAGCAGTCACACTGCAGGGCAATCCACAGCCAGCACCTACCCACAGCTGTTGAAATGGAATCACTACTCTGAACTCTTCTCTTCCCCAGCATCTTAAAAGGGAGAGATCAAAAAAGCAGGGGTACAGAGCAGGATAGGCAAGTAACAGCTTTCTGCAGCTGTAACAAGGGTAAGACGGCTACAAGAAGCATCTAATAAACATCTTAGCATCAATGATGGCAGAGTCCTGATGAAGGCAGCAGCACTGCCCGATCTGAAGCACACGCAGCCTGCGGGGCTCATCCTGCCTCAGGTGTGCTGCACCTGGCAATGATTATTTCTCTCATTTTAGGCCATACACCAGGTACACAAGAGGGTCAAAACTCACCCATCAGCTTCAGTCTGAACGGGCATACGTGTGAGCAATGGGGACATGGCCCCAGAGAGGCTGCCCGCGATCCTGGCAACAGCCATCGCCCAGGGGGAGAGGAAAGGGGAAAGGAAAGAAGGGGAGAGCAGAGGAACTGGGGATCTCCCCGGTGCCGCCCCACAGATCGGCGGCCCCAGCCGCGGCAGAAACTCCCCTCTCCAAGGAAAGCCCCTGGGAAGTCCCAGCAGCCCAGACCCCCACCAGGACCTGCTCCGGCTCCAGCCCCCTGCACCGTGCCGAAGGGATCGGAGCTTCAGGGCCCAGCAGAAAGAGGCCAGGCGAAGGCCAATCCGCTCCCCTAGAGCGGGCAGCCGCAGCGCCTGCCTACCTGCCCGGGGTCTCCGCACAGTTCGGCTCGCCAGTCGGCTCACTGCCTCCCTTCCTCCGCCGATGTGGCCCCGGCTCTGCTCCCAGCCCCGAGGGGCGGAGCTGGCGGCTGCGCTAAGCCAGCCCTGGGGCGGGCCGCGGGCCGCTGGCCCAAGCCCTGCTGAGGGGGCTGCGGAGCGGCGGCGCCTCACCCGCGGTCCCGCCATGGCCGGGCTGGCTGCTTGCCTGCGCTCCCGTCCGGGACCTGCCCCTTCCCGCTTTGGTCCCTTCATACTCGCTCCGTAAAGCGAATGACACGGTTTATACTCCCCGTCAGCGCTGGGCTCCTCATGGGCCCTCACCTTGCCCACCTCATCGCTTCAGCCCCTGCTCAGTTCACCCGGCACTGCTCTGGGTCTGTTTGCATTTGTTGTGTTTGCCTCACCTAAAGCTCTTCTTGCCTTTGAAGCCCATCAACTTAGAATCATAGAATGGTTTGGGTTGGAAAGGGCCTTAAGATCATCCAGTTCCAACCCCTTTGCCATGCGGTTAATGTTAAACTTGATGTTTAAGGCTGTTCCTGTGAGGTGTGCACAGTGGCTTTCTGCCAGATGAAAGCAAGCCTGATGACCCAATCCAACACTGTTCCAATGGGTAGTTTTGCTGCCCCGGTGAGCCCTGTAAACAGCAGCAGGGCTGTCACATCGTTCACTGTTCAAACCCCATCATGCTCCAATCCTGTGTTCAGTTCTGGGCCCCTCACTACAAGAGAGACACTGAGGTGCTGGAGCAGGGCCAGAGAAAGGCACTGGAGCTGATGAAGAGCCTGGAGCCCAAGTGTGATGAGGAAGGACTGAGGGACCTGGGGGGTTCAGTCTGGAGAAGAGAAGGCTCAGGGGGGACCTGATCCCTCACTACAACTGCCTGACAGGAGGATGGAGCCAGGAGGGGCTGGGCTCTGCTCTTAAGGAACAAGGGGTGGGACAAGAGGAACCGGCCTCAAGCTGCACCAGGGCAGGTTTAGACGGAGCTGAGGAACAATTCCTTCCCTGGAGGGTGCTCAGGCATTGGAACAGGCTGCCAGGGCAGGGCTGCAGGCACCATCCCTGCAAGAGTTCACACACTGTGGAGACGAGGCCTCAGTGCCATGGGTTAGTGGTGGCCTTGGCAGTGCTGGGGAATGGTTGGACTGGATGAGCTTAAAGGTATTTTCCAACCTGTTTGATTCTATGGTTCTATGATTCTATGATTAAGCTCTTGTTTGCCCCACTGATTACAGCAACAAGACAACAGTGAGGCTCTGGGTGTCTCTGCTGACCGATGTCATTGCATTGTTTCTCCGGGCTTCCCTGCTTTGTGTAGTGTATCCGCTCTGCACAGCAGGCAGCAAGCTCACAGCACCAGTCCTTTGTTCTTGGCATGTGGCATAGAGCAGCACAATGGGATCCTGCCTCTTCTTTCCTGGCAGAACAGAGATAAAAATAATAGTGATAAGGCAATCTGGTAGTAATAATAATGTGATCCTCTTTAAATCCCCATTTCAAAGGTACTAAAAAGAAACCAGACAAGCCTATTCTAAAATGAAGGAAGGTCAGGAGGTCCCTCATCCTTCTGAGAAGCATCATTCTCTGGTACCAGGATTAAACACATCCTTCTCTCCTTTTGCAGTGGTGGTGCTCATCAGGTTTCCCCCTAGCCTGTGTATTATCCTACAGACTTCTCACAGTGTTGGCAGGATGAGCAAGTGGTCATGTAATGGGTGAATAGTGGCCAAATAACAAGTCATCCTTTGTGCATCTTGGATAGCATGAGACAGGAGGGGCTATGGGAGGGGGTTGCACTTGGAGAGCAGGTACCACTCACTGAGTGCCACACATAGCATGCAACACCCTCAGGTGCACAAAGCCATAGAACAGTTTGTGTTGGAAGGGACCTCAAAGCTCATCCAGTTCCAACCGCTGCCATGGGCAGGGACACCTTCCACTAGAGCAGGTTGCTCCAAGCCCCTGTGTCCAACCTGGCCTTGAACACTTCCAGGGCTGGGGCAGCCACAGCTTCTCTGGACACCCTCAGCCAACACCTCAGCACCCTCACAGGGAAGAACTTCTTCTGTATATCTAATCTAAATCTGCCTCATATTGAACCTAAATCTACCCTCTTTCAGTTTAAAGACATAATAAGAGCAAGGATGCCAACAGCAGCTAACTGCAGGCTCATCAACTGCAGCTGCCATGTGGGCTCAGCCAGGGAGAGGTGATTGAAATGCAGGTGCTGAAGCAGAACAGGTTGGTAATGTGGAAGTGAGATGACTCATTCTGCACAGGGGCTTTTGCAGTTGTGCTTTCACCACTCCTGTTTCTGCAGCTGCCCACAGCAATACCATGGCCTGCAAACTGTCTGATAAACCTGGCTTTGCTCAGGCTCCTCTCTCTTACCAGAAGAGTTGTGAGGTCAGTTATTAGTGCTTACAATGAAGACGAATTGTACATCAGAGTTATTTGGGGCAGCATCTGAAAATTCATTTACAACCAGTCTTGGAGTTGTTTGTCTCTGGAAATCAGTATCCCTTCAGCATCTCTTTTTCAAGTAGAATTAACCTTCAGTAAAAACACTCCTATTCTCAAACAATACTGGAAGTACTTTTTCTTCCCTCCTTCTCTCTCTTTAATAGGCTTTGGTATTAATTTAAACATCTGGCCAGGCTTATGCCCATAGTCTGTAAGCCAGAATGCTTGCCTACAAAGATGAAAGGCTCTGTGGGACAGTGAAGTAGTGTCTACCTGTCCTTATATTCAGTCTACCTCATCTATGCACTGAAGAGAGTATCCAAGCCTGTAGGTACTGAGCGTGTAGCTTGTTTCTGATTCTTATAGAAAGTGTCCTACTTTGAGGAAGGAAGCCTGGGCTCAAAATATTCCCCCTGAGGATTAGTGCAAAGGCTGTTTCATAAAGAAAATGGGTTTAGAATAAAAAGTGATTACAAGGTGCAGTGCAAATGGATTGTGTATGTGCTAGCAGCTCCGGTGCCTGAATGAATTTGTGTCAATGGCTTTGAGAATGGGATACACTTTAGGCAGGGCAGTGTGGAGATATATATGCATGAGTGGTTGCATGTATAACTGGTTATGCTTCAGTGCCACTCAGATATGAATCAGTGAGCCTGTAGAAAAGCATTAAATCTATAGTGATGCATTTGCTGAGAACAAGGGGTAGGGTTTTAAAGAGAGCTTCCAAAGAGCCTGAATTTTATTAGAAGTCTGAAGTGAATCATGCTCTTCTGAGGGCTTGCAACAGGGACTTGGCAGCAGAGGAGAAACAGATCTGCAGAGATGTTGCAGCTGAGCTGTGCACAGATGGTAAACTAAAAGCCCGAATATAAACAGCATCTTTTACAACATGCACAGTAGGCTGGATTCTCAGCTAGTGATTGGACAAAAGTGTTTGTAAGAAAACACTCAGGTTGGAGAAACCCACCATTATGTGGTGTGTAAGGCTGAAGACCAAATACCATTTCAAAGGCAGCCAGAAACCAGCCAACAGGTCACTTAGCCAAGCAATCTGTTTTTGCCTTGGGCCATCTTCATTTCAAACACAGCAACCATTCCCTGTCAAATGAATACTTTCTTTTGAGATGGAATTAATCTCTTTACCCAATCAAGTCATGGCCTATTCTGTGGATAAACATGAGAAGTCTGTGCACAAGTCCAAGTCCCTGGGATCCAGCCTCGTACTGCTTCATTTATATACAAGCTCTGTCTTCTTCAGGCACAGGGGAATACTATTGCCCTGCACAGAGCTGGCTGTGCTGCACCTCTACAGCCGTTTGCAGCCTTGCTCTGGACTGCCAGAAGCTGCACAGTCCCCAGAGCCCCACTGCTTTCCAATGAAAAACATAGCTACTACTGATTATGGGTGGCTTCTAATGATGGAGTGAGCTACAGCTCCCTCATCCTCTGTTTGTAAAACCATGCCTGGCTGGTAGGAGCCATCCTGGAGCAGTGGAATGCAAGCAGGCAAGTTCCCACCATTTTAAGTACAGACAACACTTTACGTCTCTTTGTGAAGCAGGGATGGAAGGTCTCGGGGTTGTTCTGCAGCAAGCTGCAGAGTGGGAGGGACCAAACTGATTTTCTCTAATCTCAGAGCATCTCTGAGAAAGAGTCTAAGGTTCAGCTGGCACAGGTTGCTGCCCAGCTTTACATACATCATGAGCAGGAAACGAATGCTTGGCATTAGAGATAACTGAGAAAGAGGAAGACATGTATGGATTTATAATATTTGCATATTTCTTTTCCTTAAAAAGTCCTTGAATTGGCCACAGGTTTCTGACTGAAGGGGGGAAGGATTTCTGTGCTGACAGGGTCAAAACATTGAAGCATTCTGGTGATAAGTGCTGTAGTTATCAATGCAAACTGCCTTTGAGAAAAATACTTCAAATTCCTGTTATAAGGAGGAAAGGCTTCAAAAGCAGAGCAAAGAATTGCTGTATTTCTGCTCACACATAGTGTCTGTTTAATAAAACCGTATAAAATATAATGCAAAGCATTGTTTAAAATTACAGATTTTGTCAAGCCTAATTTAACAGAAGTGTTTTCATAGCACTGTAAGTGGAATCCTCTTTTATTTGCCAAAAGCTGTGATTTACTAGCAGATTAATCATATACAAAGAGGCTAGAGGGAACAGCAATGACAGTGCAGTGGTTGCAGTGCTCCTCTTGTCTATTTTAACTTACATTAGGAAAATAAATGCTTACCAAAATGTATCTTTTTAGTCTGGTGGGTTTTTTTTCACGACTAATTCTGTGGTTTATGACCTGGTGAGTAAGTCAGCCTTAGTAAACTGAACTCATTTTTCTGATGACCAGTTGCCCTCCCCTGGTTGCAATGAGAAATGCAGCAACTGGGATTCTGCATGAGGAGTTAAGACACGCAAGCCAAAGGAGAAACTGTTCTGCCAGAGGTACCATGTAACTGAGAAGCAGATTCCTCTGTTGCTTGGGTTTTGGACCCGGGTAGCAGTCCCTCACAGCTGACTGTTACAAGACGTGACTGCACTCCCAAACTCAGTATTCTGCAATGAAGGATTGCTCCCCCTTCGATGGGTGCTGGAAAACACAGCACATGGGAATGTGTCTTCTAGGTGCTAACTCTGGGACTTCAGAACTACAAGCTTTTGTGATATACTGAGCATTAGCAAGTATGGGAGCATTTTCCCTCGTGAGTTGGATGTCTGTCTGACCTTTGGGTTAGGAAATCTGCTGGAAATTGTGACTTACCATCCCTTTTTTAAATCCTCATGCAAACAAATATCTAAAGGCCTTCCGCAGAGTGTGAGCAGGTCACAGACATGACTGTTGCCAAGAGCTTGCTCGTTTGAGTCAGGCAAGATGTAAAAAGCCAAATGTGTTTCAATAAAGTATCCCAGTTACTAAGGAGGTCTTACTTGTGTTGCTGAGCTCTAGTCAGTACCTGGGCTAACATCCATAGTGTGACTTTATTGAACTTGGATTTATCCCAATTTTCTAATCAATTTGTGCCTTTTGCAGTCATCTTTGGCAACCAGAAACTGAATATAAACAGGTAGCATTCAGGCTCAGCCCTTTTAGGAACCTATGTTTTGTAGGTATGGATGAACACCTGGAAAATTTGATCTTACCCCTGAGACTTCCATGTTAGACACCAAAATCTTTCTTTTTCTCTTACACAGGAGCATTATACTTCTTCCAGTGTGTTATTTTTCCTTGGAAATACAGGGCATCTTGTTTGTGCCTTTTGCAGGCGAGACCTTACAAGTCTCTGGTTGGATCACAGTCTTCTATTCAGAGGGCAACAGGAATATTCACTGTTCCTCCAGGAACCAAGTAGGGTCTTTTTTCTAAGAGCAGCCTACTGGAGCACAGTAAGTTCCACTTACAGTCTTGTTCTGATCCACTTACAGATTGGAGTGATATTCTAGATCTAAGTCCAGCTTTGCGTGAGGAGGTTATGAAACGCTAAAGCACAATGAGATCCCTCCCACAAGATTTGAGCTTAATACCTTTCCATAACAATGTTTCCAAGGTTAGGCTGCCTGGATGAGTAGATGCATTGTAAGAAAGAGCCAGATCACTGATAATAAGACTACTTTCCTCTTAAGATGATAACCTGAATGCAAAGCTTTGTGGCTCTGCCTCTACCTGTCAAAATGGAAGAACAGAATTGGCACCAGAGAAACATAGAATCATAGAATAGTTAGGATTGGAAAGGACCTTAAGATCACGTAGTTCCAACAACATAGGCACATCTGGACTGATCTCATTTACTTCTAGCACCTATGTTGACTTAGACAAACTCTGTCTGTGATACAAGGCTGAATAAGTGTGTTGAAACACTCATCTGTTTCTTGACAGTTCTTTTAGCTGCCTATTACTTCAGATTGAGAAGAATATTACCCAGCAATGAGGAAAACTTCTGTAGATCTGCTTTGGGGATGTGCCAGAACGGATACTATTGCTTCAGCAGCATTAATTCCACACTCCACAGCCATGGAGGCTGATGAGGAGTCATTCCTTTCAGTCCAGTTAACAGAGGCACTTTAGAAAACCCAGAGAAAGAGAACGCAGTTCAAGGTCTGCCAAAGGAAATGGAAGCACTCAGGAGCTGGCACTGGCAGAGTGGATATTCCTCAGGGCAATGTGTGCAGCACTGGCACAATTTACCTGAAGGAGCAAGGCAAGTGAAACAAGCAATCCTATGACACTAATACTTCTTACATAAGCTCAGATCCACGCAAGTATTTAGAGACTTAACTCCCTTCAAATTCATTTATGAAGGCATCCAGGAGCCAAATTTAAACCTCGCTTTGAAAGCAGTCTCTTTTGCACCTTTGTCTGCCTGCTCTTCCCTCCTCCCCCCACCCCCATAAATGCATGTTTCCATGCCCACATGAGCAGTGAGGTGCCCAAATGCGCTCTTACATCGCCTATTTATGCACGCAAACCTGTAGTGAGCCGCATGTGGGAATTAAACCCTTGAGGCCCTCCGATGTCTTGCAGCCGGTCATGTGCCTTTCTTCCACTTGGTGTCTCTCTTTAGTCTCAAATCTGGGGCTGAATCCAAGGAGTAGCTCTCCTGAAGATGGTTATTTGTTATTTGCATCATAGAAGTATCCCAAAGTTTAGATGTGGCACCACCAGGCTATAGGGATTAGCAACGTGGAGAACTCACAGCGTGAACCACCCTTCCCCTCCCCTCCCTGATTTAAAACCCATCAGTTTTAAATGTGTGGAGGAAATTCAAATATTTATTTTGGTCTTTTTTTTCCATGGAAGTAGCACTTTTATTGTCCAACTTGGTCTAATTTTTATTACAGAGAGCTGGAGCTGGTTTCACTTGCCCTCTAAGAAGTACTAGAGATGTTTACAGGCATGAGATTGATACACGAAGTGTTATTTGGTGAATTCAAATAATAGCATTTTTCAAAGGGAACATTAAATCAAAGCACAGTCTTTGTCCTTGTGCACGAGCAAAGAAGATGAGGGAGAATTTAAACAACCTTGGACAACACTTCTAATGCTTTTTCATATTATAGTGGAAAAAAATTTACAGGTGGGGATATGGTTTAAGCCTTTTTGCACCAGAATCCAACTTCTTTATGGTGTATAAGACTGACTTGATAGGGTAATCCGTAAACTTGGCTTCCTTTTCAATTTCTGTAGAGTGCAAGCTAGTTTTAAATGACAAAACCTACACTGGAACTTTCTTTGGAAGACCACAGATACTTGCTGCTACACATGCAAAACACTGTAGCTTACAATATAAAATGCTTTAAAATGCTTGATTCACTCCTGGTTTTTCTGGTTTGCCATTCCTCTGAGATTAAATCTAGGAGAGAAAGTAGTCCAAATCTAACATATTTGGCAGACCCCTCAAATAAAAGCTCCTTTCTCCAAAGACGTCTTGGTGTCTTGCTTCATTCTGATCTGGAGACCTAGAGACTAGACTCTCAGCTAGTATAAACGGGGGAAGTACACCACATAACAGCAGCTGAGGATCTGGAAAATAGTATCTACCAATAACTTCTTACTTCATGTGGGTTCTACCCAAATAATTCACTAGCCCTCCTGTGGGAGAACAAAGCACTGTATATTTCCTTTTATGAGCTGTTTTGCACATAAATGCTCTTTGCACTCCTGGTCCATCTCCCCTGAAACCAGTGAGAGCAAGTTTGCTTTAAATCCTTTCAAAATCACAGTGGAATGTTCATTAGATTGCAGATCCCCAATGCCAAAGGACTGCAAAGTGTGCCAGCTTTTTCTTAGAGCTGATGTTGAAGATAACATTCCATCCTTTTGCTGTGCCTGCATGGGATGATCCTGGACTTTCATGGAGTTTGGACGTGGATGGATGTGCCATCTAGTGGCTGCTTGTCCTGATTATTTGAACAACCTTGGCCCAGATTCTGAACACAATGCTCATTTCTTTCTGGAAAGCAGAAAATTAAGCATTGCATATCGGAAAATCTGAATTGGTCCATCTTTTCTATACGTCAGCAAGCTGAAAGGTCTTTACATCAGGGTCTGTCTGTTAGAAGGATTTACCACAACCCATGTTTCTAATAGTCAATTGCTTGAGGGTTTGTCAAGTATCATTAACCTCAACCCAAGAAAAGGGGCTTCTGCCACTTGCCGTGGGTGAAGCTTTCCCTCTTTTTCCCTCTTCTCCTTTATTTCTCCCTCTTCCACTTACAAGATTCCCCTCCTGTATCCCATTTTCCTACTACCCTTTTGAGCTGCCTCAGCAGCTCCTTTCAGTCCCTGGTGCCGGGGTACTGCAGGGGTGGCAGCACTGCAGAGGAGGCTCCAGAGCAGCTATAAACAACACTTTAATTCTCCTCCTCATGCCAAAAACTGACTAAGGCTGCTATGAAAGGGATGTTAGATGTGGGAAAGCAATTTGCAACCCTCAGGATCCTGCTTGCCACCAGCAGAGTTTCCCCAGCGAGAAGAAGGCAGAAAGGCATCCTCCACGCTGTCTGTAGACACCCTCCACTGAGCCAGCACTGAGCAATCCCATACATCAGGCCAATATCAAATGCAACCACAGAGGAGGCTTCCCCTTATCTTTCAGGACAATTACCAAGCTATACATCACTTGAGCAGTCTGGGAACTATGGGAGATTGTGGTTTATGGTAAAACAGGAAAAATCTTCATGGTTAGCCCTGGCAATGAGATTTGTATCCCATCTCCATCTGGGCTGAGCCACGGGTGAGCATTCTCTGAGAGATGAGCTTCTCTCAATGTCAGAGGGCACATAAATAACTAACTATGTGTGAATATGCATTTCAAGGAAAAATCATGCTGGTTTTTTCCCCGTTCTCCCCTTCTGCCCCTCATTTTGCCTTGGAGAAGTTACAGGTTTCCTCAGGTCCTCAGAGAGGTTGAAAACTGTCCAAAATGTGCTTCAGGAAAGTGATCACTCAAAGTGAATCAGTTTCCAGGGTCTGCTCACCATCTGTGTGCCTTTAGGAGATTGTCACACTTTCGGCTGGCTTCATCCATCTCTCTAATTCCTTGGTTACAGTCAAAACAGTTTTAAAGGGTTTGGTTCCCACAGTGGGAAAGTAACTGGGATGCTGCCTGCTAGCATCGCTTCACCCAAAAGAGCAGCTGACGCCCCATGGAAAACTTGGGAAAGCAAATTTCTCTTCTGAGTCAGTTCTGCTGATGTAGCTCCCACTTGGAGAATTCCTCTGCTCCCTTCTGCTTCTGTATTTGCAAGACCTTTTGCATGAGAAGGGGGATCCTGCTTTCCTGGAAAGATGCACCGCTTCTGGTTGAAGTCACAAGCATCTGTGACATGGGTTCACCCACCCTGAACAATCTGGACTGGTCAATTTTTAGGCAGAAGGAGTCTGATATGATGAGCCCTTGCTTTCTGGTCTGGCATGTTTTGAATTACTATTCCGCCTCTGTTACAGAAGTGCCCCAAGCCACTGACAGACTCTGTTTAGCAATAGAGAAATAACCGTCTCCGCAGCAGCTAATGAGATGCCAACAAAGATGCTCTGTGGCTGAGTCATCTTTGTGTTGCAACAGTGCTGCCCAGCTAGCCACCCTACGAGACTTAGCAGGCCCAGACTTTGCAGCTGGGATAATTCATCTCTTGCAGTCTCTCTTAATAAGCTTCAGTAAGTAGAAGAGTGAAAGAAGAGCCCCTTTCATTGCAGAAGACAACTGATGGTCTCACCACCTAAGGTGCTGACTGTCCCAATATGTATCTTCATTAAATGTGGCACTCAGTGAGGAGGCTTTGGGAAAAATGCAGTCTTTTCATTGTCCGAGAACTTGGAGAATGATGCCATAGCACCCAGTCACGTCACAGACAGTTCAGACTGTTGGCCAATACTGGATTTTTAGTGTAGTTCATGGCAGCTAAAAAGGAGCCTGAATAAAGGAGATATCTGAATAATGCTGGGGGATTGAGGCCTGGATTGGAAAGAGAGAGGGAGTAGGAGCCCAATGTTCAGTTTGCTATGAATGAATGATTATACCATGTTGCTTACTGTCTAGAGGGATGCTTGCATCTACCCTGCTGATGAGCTGCACCAGCTCTCTGCTGCTTCCATGCTGTGAGCAGGAATGGGTGTCCCCATGGCTTTTCTTGTCTCTTCTCGTCTTTTCACCTCTCACTGCAACATGGAAACAGTTTGACTTTGCTCTGTTGGACCTGTGCTAGATCCATCCTAGTGGGGTAGAGTTGCTGTCATCTTACTCTAAGTTCAGTGAGGCTCTCTGCATCCTGCTCAGGAGTGAATTGTCCAAATTTACTGGGGCTCTCCTCACTCACCTCTCCTTTGGCATCATTTATAGATTGGCTTCTAGATGTGAGATCATAAAGCAGCTACCAAGCTGTGTCCAAATCTCAAACCCTTACGTCACCTATTACTAACTGAGGCCAGATAGAATTTTGGACACAAATGAAAGGCAGCATATTGTGTCCTGTGGTTGAATGTACCACCATACTCAAGACAGAGGCCTTTCTAAGCAGCATCAGTAGGCACTTGGTCCTTTCCACTCTAAATGTGACTCCACTACCAGGATAGGGAAGATGCTGCTTTCTGATGGCCTCAGGGGACATCCTACTTCATCCTGGCAGTGTAGAGATCCAAGTGGACATTTAAAGCATGGCTCCTCATAAGAGATTTGTGTCTTGGCTCTGCACTGTGGCAAGTTGCTAAATACTCAGAGTATGGTACAAATTGGCTGGAGGAGAGGCACAAAGCCAAAGCTCTATGCTTTTGCCACACACAGGAGGTCTCGCTGACTTATGATGTTATCATGGTTTAAACCCAACCAACCACGCAGCTCGTTCACTCACTCAACCCCCCTTTCTTGCCCTCCCCTGCTTCCAGAGAGATGGGGGGAAAATCAAAAGAATGCAACTTCCACAGGTTGAGATAAGAACAGTTTAGTAACTGTTATAGTAAGTTATAGTAAGTAACTGTTTAGTAAGGTATAACAAAAATCACTGCTGCTACCACCAATAATAATAATGATAAAGGAAAAGAATACAGCATCCCATCAACCACCGACAGATAACTCACAACACCCCACCAACCGAGTGCTGACCAACCACCTCTTCCAACGACCCCGAGAGCACTAGGCCTTCCGGATCACTCCCAGTTACCCCCTGGGCATGACGTGCTATGGTATGGAATACCTCTTTGGTCAGTTTGGTCTTGTCAGTACAGTCCTGTCCCTCCTTCCTCCTGGCTTCCCCTCCTCCCCGGCAGAGCGTGAAGCTCACAAAGTCTTTGGTCAGGGCAAACATCGCTCAGCAACAACCAAAAACATCGGCCTTATCAGCCTTGTTCCCAGGTTAAGTCGAAACACCAGCTACTAAAGAGAAAAAAAACTGACTGCAACTGCTGAACCCAGGACAGATGTGCATGGCAAAATGATGGCTAAGGAGGCTGCTACCTTAAATGTGGGTATCACATGTGTCACTACAGTAGATGCAGAATGATGTAAACATTAATGCTAGGGCTCTTAAAATGGCGTTCTGTAAGCACAGGGTTGTGTTTCCTCTGTAAAACATCTCTCTTTATTGCCAGAAGAAATGAGTCTATCCCTCCATTCCTATCTCACTTTGCCCTGCTGTGCACTGAGATGAAACAGAGTGAAGAGGAAAGTAGTAAAGGAGAAAAAGATGGGTTTGCATTTCCAGCACTCAAACAGTTTGGACGTTGCAGCCTCACTTGGACCTGGAAGCACATTCTGGACCCTAGGTGAAGGCCAGTCACTTTTGCCATGTTTGCAAATGGCTAGCAATCCATTGGGCTGAGGATGGAATGTCAGTGCATGGCATTAGCCATTTTCCTTCCTAAATTCACTCTGCTGGCCTTAGGATCAGAGTGCTACAGGAGCATGAACCCAAAGCAGGGCTTGAGTGTGCTTGTAGGCATTCCAGCACTGCATTTCAATGTGCACTGAGGGGCTCTGGTGACAGAGGGGAAGGGTCTGGTGAAGGTCCCATTGAGAGTTGAGTGCTATCAGAGGTCATTGCTGCTGATGGCTCTTTCCTGTATGAGAGGAGCAGTTTGGTCTCTATCCAAGCCTTCGACTCAACAGCACTGAACCCATCACCACATCTGCTTGTACGGCCTCACAGCCCCTCTCTGGCAAGCTCAGTGAAGAGGATAGTGCTGAAATATGGTGCAAAGACTGATGACACAGTGTCTTTTGTGGAGATAAAGGGAGGCTGATCCCTTTCATCACTGCTTAAGCAATTGTTTCAGATGTCTGTGCCTCGCTTTTGTTCTGGGCTGGGTGGAAGCTGGGGGCCATGGTGGCTGCAGGACAACCTTTGCCAGAAGGCACAGCTCCCTATGGGGTACTGGGCAGTTCCCACTCCCCGTGTGCTGGAAGGCAGCCTCACACCAGGGCATCTCCATCTGCCTTGGCCATAATAGAAACACCTGGTGTGCAGGGATGTGCTTCCTCCTGTCCATTGGGGTGTCTTGTGAATAGAAAAGCTCTTCAGAAAGGTTTATACTTCTGGCTCAGGAGCAAAATGCAACACAAACCAGTGACACTCACTCCCATCTGACCCCCGCTGGGGTCCTTCTCCTAAGGGGAGGCCCAGCCCTGCTGTTCCCCTGCATGCAGTATGGCAGCCAGGAGCGTGGCTGCAGAACATCAAAGTTAATTAGCATCCAAAAGCAAATAAATCAATCAATCCAGTTCCCAGCCCCCTTAGAATTGGGAACCGACCCAGGCAGGGACTCCCAGGAAGAACTACAGAGAAAGAGATCCTCCAATGCTGTAATTTTTAAGGTTGAACCACTCAGAGAATAATTATAACCAGCAAAACAATGTTCACATCTCACATTAATATAAAGTAATGACTGCATGCCTGTAGCCAGCTAACCACAGAACTGAGAAGAGACTGTCAACTCTTCTGCCCTGCCATAATACAAAGCATCTTGGAAATGCTAACAGCCGCTGCACGCCAGCCCCTTGTCATCCCTCCTTCTTAAAGACACAGACCCAGGGCTGCTTCGGCCTCCCAGTGCTGCTCACACAGGAGATGTCGTCACCAAGGAGCTGCCTTTCTGCCTAAACTAAAAATGAAAACTAATATGTTTATGATTTTCAGTGCAGCAGAATTTTAAGATCATTTCAGACATCTTAAAATGCTTTTGTTTCACAAAAATACTGTTTCCAGTTTTGGAAATGTACTGCATTTCAGAATACCATTTTGTTTTCCTTTCTGTGGTATATTCACTATCCTTTTCGCACTCATTTCCTTGGCAGTGCTGATCTCTGGAAGAAGACTGGGCCACTTACAATTCCAACCTGGTCCTCAACATCCTATCAGTATTTATGACTCCTTAGTTGAATATTTGCCAAAAAAGGAAAAGAAGTTAAGAAAAGAATACCTGCAGGGTTAAATAATTAAACAATCAAAGTGAAAATCATTGACTCATAGAATGATTTGGGTTGGAAGGGGACTTAAAGCCCAACTAGTTCACAGGCAGGGACACCTTCCACTAGAGCAGGTTGCCCCAAGGCTCTGTCCAACCTGGCCTTGAACACTCCCAGGGATAGAGCATTTACCACTTCTCTGGGGAACCTGTGCCAGTATCTCACCAAACCAGAAATCATGGAGTATGAAATCAACATCCTTTAGACTGAGGCAGCAAATGAATAAAATATGGTAAGAGTGTTTCTGAGATCAGGACAACTATTTTGCTGGTAGCATATATCAAAGGCATTGTTACAAGGTCATCTGCCATCAGGAGGAGACTTCTGCAAGTCATTTTGAGCCCTAACATGGGTATGTCTTAAAGGCAGTCCCTACTCTTGGTAGTGGAGGAAGTTCAGGTCACATCATCATCTGTCAGATTGACTAGCTGTCTTAACCAAAGTGTTCAGGTCACACTATTCCCTCAGCATATTCTTCCACTTTGGCTTGTTTTGACTTACACATGGGCACATAGGTTCTCATGCAGAGTTTTGGAAGGTTCCCTTTTGTTCTCTCTTTTGTCTTATGCTTTTAAGGCTGTCAGGAGGATTAGTAAAATGGTTGTTCAGTAGCTGCTGATGCTTAAATTAACTAACAAAAGAAAAGTCAAAGGGATGTTGAGGGCAGGATCCATGAATTCAGCAGAGCCTACAAGGACTCATGAAAAATTCAAGCACCTTCACTGTGGTTTTAAAGGACTGGAGTAAACCTATTGCTACCATTACATCAACAGCATGGGTGTGAGGTTTTTCAAATGATGTTCCACAAAGCAGAACAAAACAGCAATGATGGGAACAGCAGAAAATTAATCCATCCCCAGCCAAGAGTGTGACATGGGAGCCAGGTACAGAGAAGGGAAGAGGAGCCTCTTGGAAACCTGAAAGCATCCTTATTTCTTCCCCATGAGATTAAACACTGACTGGACACCTGCTTTACCTCTGGGTAAGGAGGAGCTGGGAGCTCCTTATGTGCCTCTTGCCATCAAGGAGCCCAAGCCCTGGCCTGTGGGGGGAGGCAGCCAGCATCTTGAACTGCATCGACAGGAGTGTCCCACTTGGCAGCTACTAAAGGCATTCTTTGGCTCATCTGCAGTTTAACACCAGAGGCATTCGTGCCTTCTGGGAGGACAAACTGCAGGATGAGGCAAATTCTCCTCCTCACTTCAGTCCCTTTGCACCTTCTAAACAGCCTGAATTTTCCTGATGTCCCAGTGCAAAGCTGTCACCACTGGGCACGGGGGGGGAACTGCTCATTCCTGTGCTGTTCTGCTGCCACCCCCTGAAGAGACCAATGCAGGGGATCTGAAGGGGAAAAAGTGGCCTTAGAAGATGTACTCTCACTCTGTGCCATTGGGAAGCCACCCCTGGAGGTCTGTCAGCAGCTGACATACGTAGGATATAAACTTTATGCTTCGGCAATCCAGTCCAGGGTTGAAAAGCAAACTACAGAAGGTGGCATCAGCTCCCAGCTGGAGCCTCATCTCCTTCAGTAGGAATGATGGCAGCAAAGTGGGAACTTTGGCTCTAATTCACAGGATGAAGCCACCAGCTGCATTGCAGAGAACAGTGGAGTTCCTGGGTGTCCTGTGCTTCCACAGCACTAGGCAAGAGGCAATGGATCTCATTTATCTTCCAAGAATCTCAGCGAGCCTGGCAACTGCCCCAACACCATCTTGCTCCAACTGAGAACTAAGGAATTTTGCCGCAAGACCCATCTGAAACTAGCTTGAGCTTTCCAAGCCCACTGCTCCCTTGGGGCAGGGGAGGTGGGGAGAGAGGCTTGTGTTGATTAATATTAGCAGAAACTCCCCCGAAAGAATGATAGATCATGGCTTGGTGACTCCAGAATCTTTTCTTGTTCCTTTCTTTGATGGGAGGAGGGGGAACTGAAAACAAAAGGCCTAGGAAGGGGGGAATGGAGGGAGGGGTGTGTTTTGAAATCTGCTTCCTTTTGGCCACGCTTGAACTTCCAAGAGCCTGGCTTTGACTGACATCCCTAGGAAATGGGAGAGAAAACTCCATGCTGAGCCGGCTCTCTGCCCAGCAGTGGAAGGAGGAGGCATCTGGCTCCAAGGAGCTGAAATAGATGCCTTTAATGTGTCTGTCATCCAACATCACAGAGGTGCTGGATCACTCTGTTTCTGAAGACTTCCAGGGACTTTTCACCTCCCTCCAGGGTCCATTTACCTGGGTGCTGCATCCACACTCAGCTTGGTGGCTCAGACATGGAGCTACTGTGTGTGCTCACAGCAAGCAGGAAGGAAGTGGAGCCACCTTTGCCAAACCTGGCTTTGCCCTTCCCTGTGATCCTCTCTGCCAGTGTGGGAAGGGTGGCAGAGAACTGGGACTGCCACCAGGAGAGTTTCAGGGACATCCCTTTTCAGGATCCAGGTACCACCCATCGGTGCCACTCATGCCATGCATCCCCAAGGGGATGAATTGTGGCATGTATGTGGAGCGTATGACAGAACAGAGCATCACAGGGAAAAAATGGGAAAACAGCCCCGAGAAGGGTAATCTGCTGCTCATGTTGCATGGAACTGGGCTGGGAAGGTGGGAAGGGAGTAAGGAAGAGGTTGGGGGCATCTGCAGAATGATTGTGCCAGGATGGGTGCTCAGTGGGAACACTGTAGTTCTGATTGTCTCCAGAGAAGCTATGGTGATGCTTCCTGGGTGGGCAGTCATGGAAAATCCATCTGATATTTGCAAGTGGGTCCACACCTTTAAAAAACCCTTTTTGCCTTCTAATGTTGCTCACATCCATCACTCTGGACACATCATTACGTTGTGTCACCCTTTATGGCCAAGCCAATTGCTTATTGCTGTTCTCTGTGTCAGATCTCTTGTGTTGGACACAAACTGAGGACATGAGCTCTCTCCCAGCAACTAGGAGCCTTTATAAGGCTTTTGCTTCTGGTCTCCAGTTTTCCATGTCTGACCACATGAATTTCTCAGCAGAAGACTTTCAAGGTTCCTCTCAGCAGAACTCAAATCCTGCTGCCTTTTATTGCGTGTCGAAACCTTTAGTTGTTTGCATTGGCTTTTGCAAATGATCTAGTTTTAGTCAAAAGAAGAAGAGAGGAGTTCCCATGTTTCTTTTACCACTAACTTCTCATTCCATTATTTCATAGTCATTGTTGGGATATAGGAGGCTTGGAGAAATTTGGTCTACTGGAAGGTGTCCCTGCCCATGGCAGGGGGTTGGAACTGGATGAGCTTTAAGCTGCCTTCCAACCCAAATCATTCTGTGAATGTGGACAGGGTAAATGCTACTGCAATGTAGTTTGAAATTTTATTCACCTTTCTCAAGTCAGAGAGGGGGTTTCTTAGCATTCTCCAGCCAATGTAGTTTGGCAGAGGTTGTACATCACACGCTATCAAGGTCATGAGTTTGTTAAAGAAGACTCTGGTCTCTTATCTATCACTTTCCACTCAGGCTTTCTTTAGATTAGGGAACTACTGGTGCCAAATTAAAGCAATGAAGGTGGCTAATGGCCCAAGATACTCTCAGTCTACCTTTGTGCAGATGGTCTGCTCAAGTCCATAACATGCTGGACAGCATCCTCTTTTGTAGGTTACATTTGCAAACAGTCAACTTGCATTTGTGCAGCTGTTTTGGACTAGTGCTGGTGTCCCTAGACTGGACTTGATGATCTTCAAGGTCTTTTCCAACCTAGTTTATTCTATGATAGTTTCTCTACAAGTTCCTCTTTTCTCCCTTGTCTTGTCTTCTAACATCACATCTTCCCAACACCACTAAGGCCACTCAATGCCAGCAAAGGAAGATTCCCCCTTGCTGAGGAGATAAAGGGAGTGCAAGTTCAGCCAAGAGCCACAGAGAGCAGAGCTGACCCCACTGTGCTCTTGGGCAGTGAGTCACAGGCTGGCTGCAGAGCTTGCCCCTCTGCAGGCAAGAGCTGACCGTGCTCCATCCCACATCCCACAGCCTGTCTCCAGTTTGGCACGCTGCCTGTGATGAATAGCAAGCCTGGGGAAACCCACGAGGCTTTATCTCCCCATGTTTCAGCTCTCCCAGCACATTGAAACCCTGCCCTCACTGTTGAGAGACAGTAAGCTTGCACGTGTCCATATGAGGACTCTACAATGATAGATAATACCAATAAACCCCCAAGCTGTTCTGGGGAGGGGAAGGTGATTTATCCCCAGCCGGACAGCTGGGCTGAGTGGAGCGGAGAGCGGAAATCCTACGGGAGCCACGGGGCACACATCAAAACTACATGTCACAGCATCCACAACACCCGGGGCGCCAGTTCAAAGCCGTCACGTGCTGCGGCTGGAGACTTCAGGTGATGCCAAGCTAATGAGCAAACGAAACAATAAATAACCCCAACGATCATTACACAAGGTTCCCCCCTCCTTGGAGCTCGCCTGCTCCGGCCCTGGTGAGCAAGAGCTTCTCACACCCAATTACTCATGCTGAAGCCCCTCAAATGGAGCCTGGAGCAGGCTCAGCAAACCATTCATCTTTGCAGAGTGGAGCCCTTTCAAGTTCCTCCACAGCAGCCGCTCTGTTTATTGTTAAGATGAGCACACAGTTTACACGGACTGTTCTTATTTATCTTTGACTTTTACCTTTTAGGTCATTTCTTTGCACGTCCGGCACTTTCCATGTTTTATTTATGTCCTAAGCTTTGCTGTCTGAAACTCTCCAGTTCCCAGTGATGGAAAGGTGAGTTGAGCTTCTGACCGGAGCCTTTACTCCAGCAGAACTGGAGTCCCCAAGGCAAATCACTCCTCAAGAGGGAGATTTAGGAAGCTGTGAAGGGAGGGACCAGTGGGGTTGTGTGGGGAGCTCAAGTAAGTGCTAGCAGCTGAGCTTTGTGTGACTTTGAGCTGAGGATGGATGTGCAGCCATGTTGGGAGAGAGGATGGATGGATACATGGTTTAGGCATGATGACATTGGGAACTGCTTGGCTGTGGTGTTTGCTTTGCAGGCTGATGAAGTATCTAAAGGGGAAACAGGCCCTGGTATGGTCCTAAACAGGCTTTGCATATTGACCACTGCTGAATGCAGATACAATCATTCCCAAATTCCCAGTCTTCCTCAACAGTCACCCCAGCCACTGATCACCTGCCTGCTGTGCCAGCCTGAACCACCAGCATCACTCCTAGTATTGAGCAGGACACAAATTCCAAATTCTGTTGCTTTTCAGGTCAACCCTGTATCAGTGACAAGGAGTGAGGAGTCTGTCCTTCCCTTGATGGTGATGCACCCAAACCTTGAGGATTTTGATTCTGCTCAGGACCAGGAAATGGAAATATCTTTTATAATATAGAATCATAGAATGATTTGAGTTGGAAGGGACTTTAAAGCTCATCCAGTTCCAAAGCCCAGCCATGGACAGGGACACCTTCCACTAGACCAGGTTGCTCCAAGCCCCATCCAACCTGGCCTGGAACACTTCAAGGAATGGCTATGTTAGCCAGTGCCTCTTTTTGCCTTGGCTTTGACCCATGAAATAGCTGAAGAGCCTTTGCATCTCATGTATCAAATCATTACATACCATCAGAGTACTGTGAGCACTTCCCATAGGTGATACCACATAAATGTGATGACTTCACTGCAACAAGGATATTTTCTCACCCAAAAGAAGCAGCCTGCAGGTATTTCAGTCCAGAGCTAGACCATTACAAACCTGCTCAGAAATATGCAGGGATAAATCCTGCTCTGATTTACACCCACCAAGCTCAGGAGGAGCCAGATGGGTTCTTCACAAGGCAGATGGAACGGGAGCTAGAGCTGGGCCCACTGATGGTACATTGAAAAGTATCTCAATTAGTGGGGTCCAGTGGTACATGACTTGTCTCATGAACCAAGCAGTTGCAGTGAGCTCTTAAAGGAAAGGAGAGCAGTAACAGGAGTATCTTTTGAGGGGCTTTGCTGTGCTGGAGAGTTATCAGACATAGCCAGGTTATGTTCATGTCTTTCTTCCTTTCCCCTGGGGACCAGAAAGGGTTAAAAATCCCTGTGATATAGGTCTGTGTTCACATTGAATCTACACCCATCATATATATATATCAGGTTTGGAGGGGGGGGTGGAGGAGGGTGGTGGTTTACACATGTCACTGGCCATAACTCAGACTTTTATTATAATCACGACCATATGGTTAATGGGACTTAATAAACCACTGTTGACCTGGACTCTATGTGCACAAATCTCTTGCTCCTTTTCTTCCTTGCTTGTCTGGACAGGCTGTGCCAAGCAGCTGCAATTTAGTGACTCTAAAACACACCAATTTCAGTGGCCAGCAGCTAGTTAATTTAGACAGAATAAAGCCCCAGGAAAGCCACATTGCACCAGAAACTAGTAGAGACAGGGACCAGCATTTCCAGGGTGATGGGGTGGCTGCTCTGTGCATTGGACAGACATGAGCAGCGCCTATGGGAAGGCTGAAGCAGGGACACAGCAGGGACAACAGGCAGGTTCCTGCCCCAAAGAGCAGAGGCCCTGGGTGAGCTACAGTGATTGCTGTGGAATTAAACCCATGCTTCTCCTGGTGCAAGCGAGAAGAGCGTTTAGCCAAGCATTTCAAAGAGTCCTTGCATTCTGGTTTTGGCAGGCACAAAGGCTTCCACTTAATGGAAATTAGAACTGGGAGGGGACAAAGCTATTAAACCCTATCTCAAGCTTTCCCCTGGGAACCCAGTGCTGGACTGATGCAGGCCATGTCATGTTCAACTCCTTATCTAATCTAGCTTTAAAATGACCTGAATGATGGGCATGTGACCCCATCCTTGGTAGGACATTTAATTTTGATCAGTGCCATGCTGCCATCTCTACCATTGCATTGCCACTCATCCTTGGCTCAGCCACCTCATCTCCAAAGGGGTAATGCAAACCCTCAGTAGGCATGGGTGGACATCTGCTCACGGGTATCGGTTACCTGAGCTATGCTGCTCCTTGGGCTTTTGCCTATAGCTCTTTACAAGACCACCCCATCCTAGCTTGGTTTCATTGCATTGCTCCCAGGAATGCTGCTGTCAACTGATTTTAGAGGAGGAGAAGCTCCTCAGCTTTCCCAGAGAGCCAAACAGATGTGCCTTGGAGGAATGAATAACCCTGAAGCAATAGGCATTGAGGCATGTGGCTGAAACATCAGGTGAGCCAGAGTAGAGGGTTTGGCTCATTCTTTTGATCTTGAGCTGAAACTTAATGTTTTTACTATTTGATTGGTGTTTCTGTGATGACCTGCACCTGCAGTAATGATATCCAGGCACACGTGGAGCTGAGGTGCTGCTGAAATTAAACTCTCTTCCTTCCCTAAAATGACTGTGTAAACACCAATTCCAGCTCCTTGTGTCATGTTTAGGAATGAAGGCTCCTGGTACTGTATTACCCTTCCTGAGCCATATAGAACAGATACAGAGGAAACCCCTGCTCTGTTGTGCAATTCTGACCACTTTTTCTTCTCTTTTCTTTTTTCGTTT
Source organism: Agapornis roseicollis (assembly GCA_002631895.1). Lineage (NCBI taxonomy): Eukaryota > Metazoa > Chordata > Aves > Psittaciformes > Psittacidae > Agapornis > Agapornis roseicollis. Next base: position 220,608 of record NDXB01020547.1, read on the forward strand.
TTAAATCAGTTTTCCTGCTGTTTGGGAAATGTCATGTCTTTGCCACATCATGCACTAAGAGCTGTGTTTCTTCTGTCCGCAGATAGTTCACATGGCTTCATTTAGGACCTGATCCAAGGGCTGGTGGTCACAGCTGGAGTCTTTCTGCTGTCTTTGATGGAGTTTGGAGCAGCATGAGTAGATTTTGGTACATCCTCAATCACGTTGGGTAGGTAACAACTGTTAGTGTTCCCACAGTTCTTTCTCTCCTGAAATTGGAGGGGTTTCCTACTCAATGGCAGTATTGATACTTGGATAGATGTGAGAAGCATCAGAAATAGATGGACACATAATCCGCACAGTGATTTAGCAACATAAAGGGATGGGTTTAAAATGTAAAAGCCAAAGATCTGCATGAAAATTTGGCTTTCAAAAGGTGAGATGAGATGTGAAACCTTCCATGTCATGAAGAACCCGACTCCAGCCCCAGGACATCTCACCTTCTGCTCCATCTGTCTTCACACACAAAACACCCTTCCCACAGCCGCCTCCTCTAGCATCACCCTGTTCATTTCTGCACCAACACACACATATACTGCCTGGCTAACAGCTGCCAGGTTGTGGGCTGGTTGCCAGAGGTGGATGTAGCCTGTGTTAGTGGAGGGGAAGGTGCAAGAGGCAGTACAACCACCCATGGCACAGGCTGGAGATCATGGTGCAGGCAGTGGCTCCTCAACACTGTCCTCTCCAGTGTCTTCCACTCTTCATCAGTGTCTCCCACTCTTCATCAGTGTCCTCCACTCTTCATCAGTGTCTCCCACTCTTCATCAGTGTCCCTGGTGAAAACCAATGTCTGAGAGCATAGCACCATCTTTGCCTGTGTTGGATCTTCCATTATGTCTATTTCTCAGCACTACCCAACACAGAGATGCATGCAGAAACATTCACAGCTCAAAAAGCCTCCTCTTGCCTGTCAGAAGGAGAGGGAAGGGCAAGGGAACGACTGGTAGCTTTGGGGCAGTGCAGGCACCTTCACTACCATTACTGTATACTACATACAGATGAGAAGTGTCCAACTTCAGAAGCATCCATCCAGCAACTCTCCATTGCTTGAAAATCAGTGTGAGCAGAGCAAAGAGCAGAGCAGTGTGCAGGAGGCCACTGCAGGATTTTACCAATGAAGTGTGGTCTGCCTAGTAACTTTGGCCCAAGATAGCATGACACAGTATGCCCTTTAAACATAGAATCATGGAAAAACATAGAATGGTTTGGAAGGGACCTTAAAGCTCATTCAGTTCCAGCCCCCTGCCATGGGCAGGGAAACCTTCCACTAGAGCAGGTTGCTCCAAGCCCTGTCCAGCCTGGCCTTGAACACTGCCAGGGATGGGGCAGCCACAACAGCACAACTGTTGCTCCTCTGAGACCATTTCAGCCAGTCCCGTGGGAAAGAGCCCTTCAGAGCAACACAGACATGCAGCATCTCTGCCTGCTGTAGGGGAAGGAGGAGGGCTCCCCACAGGAAGAGTGTGCCCAGAGGAGCTGGAGGCATGTGGTCTTCCCTCTGAAAGTGCTGGCACTGTTTACAAAGTCAGACACGTCAGCGCAGTTACAGTCAGTGAAGTGAGTGTAAAACTGGCTTTGTTACTTCCCAGATCTGAGGGATACGAGTCAAACGCGCACAGATGGTCGGCCACTTTCCATAATGAAACACGTCTTTATTGTCCCGAGGAAGCTGCGTTTCACAACCTAAGCATTGAGGCTTGCTTCTTTTTTTATATATATTTTATTTTCTTTGCAAACTGTGGGCAGTTTTGCCCCTTTCCTTAAATCAAAAATCGTGGACGATAAAGACGTGTTTCATTACTGAGAGCTGGCCAAGCATCTGTGTGCAATGGACCTCATTTTCTTCTCTAGGTTGCTGGCACAAACATTCCCAGCCAAAGCCAGAGAGGAAACTGAAGCGAAAGCAGGGATCTGAGTACTCCCAAGTTTGGGGAGAGTTCAGACTTTGTGGCTGCTTCTTTCTCATATGTGCCCAGCTGCCATACCCCAAACATTAAATGATGTGATGATGTTTAGGCACACACATGCCAGACATGGAATATTTGGGTGCCTATGCTGCCACAGCTCCCAGAAGCAAAACAAGGTCAGAAGAAGTAGATGCTGTCCATCGAGGGATGACTTAACTAGGTGCAAGGCTGCCTTGAGCAACCTATCTAGAGAGCACATTATGCTAGTGATCCCCTGGCCTTTCCTCTCTGTTCTGCCCTCAACTAGTGGGATTTCATCCCTTTTAGTTCAGTTTGCACATCTGGATTCATGACCCTGATGTGGCTCATGAGTGCTAGTTCAGGAACATCTTCCATGAGCTGGTCCCACACACCTCACCATCAAGACAGGGATATGAGGTGATATTTGGTCCCCACAACTGCCATTCATGAGGCTCTAGATCCTGCCTGCCCAGCAGAAATGACACTTTCCTGCTCTGATTTACTCCTCTGACAGAGTACTTAAAAAGTACACTACTTTAAAGCATTACTGTATTCACCTTGGAACAAATCCATTCAGAGGCACATTACAAAGCATATGGTTGTGATGACAGCTCTGGGACCAGGATGTATTTGTCCCCAGTGCAATGGGGTTGTGCCTGCAAGTGTATGTCTTGTGAAAAGTAGTTGGCTTTAATGATGTTTAAACAGCCAGTTCTCCTTCTCAGGAAAGACAGAAAGACTAGGAAATCAAAATAAAGGAAGGAGGAAGGGAGAGGACTCCAAGAAAAGATATTTTAACCACAAGTGAGGGGCTTTTGACCAGGCACCTCAACAATTAGAAACATGCTTTTAAAAGCTTCCCTATCTGCATAATTCGTTTCCTGGTGCTGCTCTGCCCCAGTGCTGGGAGCCAGTCAGGACACCAGTGCCAGTTCAGGTCAAACTCTTAGTGCAAGGGGTAAGGGTGATTCCCACACTGTGTGACAGCAGGATGACATCTCATGCAGTACCTCTGCATGGGATCTGTATCTCAGGATGCTCAAACAACAGTTTCAATGGGAAAATCAGGCATACTGGTGCTTAACCTGCACAATTAAATACAAAGGTAAGTGACTCACTAGAAGAAAGCAGGTACTAAGCACTTTTATTGTGCTGTTGGAAACCTTCCATAATGTAGCAAATGCTTACAAAATAGAGTGCATGCATGTTCCAACTCTATCAGACTCATCTTTTCCACTATTTGAATCCCATCTGTAGCTTCTTAAATTGCAAGGACAATAAAGGCATTCAATTTGCTAGCCCTTTGCCTGAAGCACCCAGCTTCTAGGGGACCTGCCCATCACAGAGATTTTGGAATCTTGTCTTTAAGACATGTTTGGGATGGAAAAGAAACCTTCAGTGAATGCACTGTCCTGTGGACAGTTTCATTAAAAACCCGAGTGATTTCTGGTGACAGATTTGAAGTGATGCTCGTGTCTTAGCAGAGATGAAACTTGACTGAAATACTCTGCTTGCCCTTAGGAGGAGCCTGTCTCTATCCCTTGACTATACAAGTGACAAAGAGCCTGGCTTTCTGGATTGGCTTGGAGAGGTGAAGTGCTTGGTGGTGGATGTTGTGACTGAGAATGAAGTAGCAAGAGTAGATTATCTTAAGGTCCTTTCCAACCCCAGCTGTTCTATGATTCTATGGTTCTATAATACAGCTGAGCTTGGATCTGTGTTAGGGAGCCAACCTGTGATCTCAGCAAAGTGGTTAGAGTAGGAAGCAAAAGAAGGAAAAGCCTGCTCCCCATTTCTTTCCATGCTGTCATCCTCTGTCCCACCTCTTGCCACGTCATCAGATGTGTGTACAGCACTGCATGAAGTTTGTTTGCAGCATATCCTCTACAGCTCTGGTGTAGCTTTCTAGACCTCTGGTTACCTCACAGATCATAGGCTCCATGGTGGGAGTGACCAGTGACCAGAGTCCCTCCTGCAGTGTTCAAGGCCAGGTTGGACAGTCTTGGGCAACATTGTTTAGTGTGAGCTGTCCTTGCCCATGGAATTGGGGCTGGAGCTAAATGATCTTAAGGTTCTTTCCAAATCAAACCATTCTATGATTCTATGGTCTTGCACTGCAGATATATGAGTCTCTGCTGTTGGTTCTTCTCTGCCACTGGGCCTGGGGAAGCTACACTGAAGACAAGAGCTATGTGTGTACATGATGGTCCTTGAACTGAAGCAACACAAAATTAAATTTTGTGAAGTACCAGCTTTTAAGCTGCAACTCAGAGGCAACCCTAACCTGCAGCTAGAGCCAGCAAAACTACCTGGCTCTCACAGCAAACAGGTCTTCATGATCTTTTCCTTTAAAGCATGTTCAGCAGCGGATGAAGCAGGTAACCCAAACAGTTCCCAAAGGCATTCAGTGTTTTAACAACACCACCATCAGTGAACAAAAAGCCAGTTCTGTTAAAAGCATCATGTCTTTGCTCTTTTTAGATTGTAAACCTTGGCTAAATATCATTGCATGAAGTCTTTCATTGGATTCCTTGTGTTTGTAAGATCAAAGCTCCTCAGGATGTAACAGGAATCTGGATACTTATTTTAATAAAGAGTTGCTATTAAAATAACTCAAAAAGAAAAGAAGCAACAAAAATCCAGGTTCTGATTGGAGAACACATTTATTCTCTCTCAGTTGTTTTCAGCTCTTTAAGACAAGTCTCAGAAGTGCCTTTTCCATGTCAAGTTTGCCTCGTTGTGTATCCCAGCTATTCAAGTTGAGATGGCATGAGGCAAACAAGGATTTTAGATGAACTTAGGAGTAGACCAGATAGAAGCAGAACTATGCCAGCAGCCCAAGAAGATCAAGAAGTGTTGTGCTGAGAGGAATATTCAGCAAGGGCTGTGCTTGGAGCCCCAGTGGCATCAAAAAATGTCCCTCAAGGCCCCTAAGGGAAAGCTTGGTCCAGCACCGCTTTCTAAAGTAGCTCAAACCCATGCACTCCTGTGTGCCCTTTACTCTTGATCCTGTCAGCCTTTCCTGAGATGCTGATGGAGATGCTCCTCATATGCCATAAACACCCCGCTTACTGCCTTAACATAGCACTGTAGCCCACTGAGAGTGAAAAGAGCATCTCTGCTTGCTTGGACCAACAGCCTCCTTTCTGCCAGAGCTAGCTGGGGGAGCTAGAAACACCCCATGTTGGGCAGCACAGCATCATCCACAGCTTGACATTCACCATCTTGTCAAAGTGAGGAGCTCAGGGTGTTACAGAGAGAGGTTGGGGTAGGACAAGTAGATGATAAATGGCCTCCCTCTGAAGTCCTAAGCAGAGTGCGCCTAAGTGAAAGCCGTAAAGCAAGCCCTTCTCCCACCACTGAACTGACAGAAAAGCATGCTGAGGGTCAGGCCTTTGGTGGGTGATTCATGGCTGAGGGTCATATGGGTTAAAGATTCTCATCTGAAGGGGATTAGGTGTTTCCAAGGAAGCACAGTGCTTCAGTGCCTACAGCATTTCCTTGAAGCTTTTGGAGCCTCAGACCCACTTAAGACCTACCTCATTATTCTGTCTTACTGCATGAGAAGTCCATCATGGCTTTGGCAGGAGGTATGGAGTATGCATGGTGTAGAGCACACGAAAGGAAAGCATTTGAAAGGTGCCAGTTCCTTCCATCCAAATACATGTGGGTGCAGGGAAAACCAGACCAGCTCTTGGGAGTCCCCTTGGTAATACATTCATCCATCTGATAGCCTGATAGTTTGCTGTGCAACTGCACCTTCATCCTGCCTGCTGCAAACCAGCCCAAAGACACATGCCACATGGTGGAAATTCCTCTAGAGAGGACAAACATGCATGTGGACAATGCACAAAGACCTGGCTCTGCAGACATGGACGGAGTGGGCTCTTTGGCCCTTACTTGCCTCCTTTTGAACTTTCTCCCTCTGCTCCTCTCCCCTTTTCAACATAGAATTATAGAATGATAGAATAGTTCGGGTTGGAAGGGACCTTAAATCTCATCCAGTTCCAATCCCTTGCCATGGGCAGAGACATCTGCCACTAGAGCAGGTTGCTCCAATCCCCTTCCAACCTGGCCTTCAACACTGCCAGGGATGGATCATTTACCACTTTTTTGGGCAACCCATTCCAGTGCCTCACCACCCTCCCAGTAAAGGATTTCGTCCCTATATCCAACTTAAAGAACCTTCCTTATATTTATCATCAAAAGTTTTTCCGCTAGCAAGGTGGCTTTTGATGCTTTGCATTGAGTTCACAGTGGCAAATTAGAATGTATTGGGCCACTACAAGATGCTGAGGCTGTTAAAGCTGTGTGTGTGCATGTGCACATGCACATGTGTGTGTGTGTGTATGTGTGTGTTTAATGCAGGGCTTTACAAAACTATCAAGCACTCTTTAAAGTGCCATAAAATTTAATGCTCAATAGGGAAGCCTAAACAAATGAAGCTGCACTATAAAATGTTTAGTGTTTCTATCACTTTCACTTTGAACACAAAGATTTACTGAAACTCACAAGAGGGATTTCTCTGTCCTTTTCTTGTCCTTATCTTTTCTCCCTTTGCCTTTTTAATTCTGTGTTCCATATTCCCAGAGAATTTAGCATGGTTTTTGTATGGGAATATCTCCAACTCCCTTTGCACTTGATTCCAAAACATGCTGCTGTCTGCTACTGAAGGGAGCAGCTTGCTCTCCAATTGTTACTTGGCAAATACACAGTTGAGATCAAAATACAAGAGCACTACTCTTTCATCTACCCCAAAAGCCATGCCATTTAGTTATTTTACTGTGTAAAGAGGCTGCCAGAAGTGACTGATGCAACTCTTAGCCTCATCCTGTTGTGATTTAGTCTGCTTTCATTGTGACTTCAAACACAGATCTCACAGCGTAATCCATGGGCAGCCAAAGTGCACCCTAGGGTCTCCTAAGGCACCAGCAATGGAGACATTTTGTAACTGCCCAGTGAAGGCATCCACTTGTTACTGTCAATGAACACAAACATTATGTCACTTCCACCTCACTTGGACATCTCTCAACACCCTCTTTCTAAAGTAAGGCAGGACACGAGCAGGAGAGGTGCCCTTGCTGCTGGGAGAGGACCTCTTAGCTCACCTGTATGGAACAACATAGTTGAGTATGGATGTGTAAAGTTAGGCAGTCCAGTGAATTGCCAACTTTCAATGGCAATGGGGGTTAAATATTACCTCTAGTGTCCTGACTGAACAGTATCTCAGCATCATGATCCTCACTTGTACTCCAATGGTGGCAATGTTCAACTTCTTCTGGCATAAAGCTTTTAACTTGTTCATTAAAGCTTGTGACATTTGGCTTCTCAGCACTGAGATGCAGGCTGAGATTGGCAGGGAAGACCAGGACAAACTTGCATTGTGTTTCCACCAACAGGCAATGTGGGATGAACAAGTGTCAGTGAAGACTGTGAGCTATCATCTTCATCTCTTCTGGACTGTGGCACAATATTATGTAAATGTATGGTTTCATTTCTGTTCATACTATGATCCCTTGGGAGAAAAGATGTAGCTAGATTTCTTCATCCAAGTAATTTTTCCAAGTGAAAAATTATTGTTATGGATAATTGAATCCAGGAAATGGAATGGCTCCTCTTTTTCTAGACCTCAGAGAAGCCACAGCTCATGATCTTTCCTATTATTTCAGCTGTACATTTCATTCTCCTCAAGGGAACATTCCAAGGTCACAGCCTTTCCTCCTGACTGGAACCCAGGAAAGTAGGGATTAAACCTTGTGCATACTCCAACACCCCTGTACTTGGACATAAGTGGCAGGAGTGTGTCTGGTTTCTAGCTTGCCTTCCATATGCCCCAGGGTCTGAACTTAGCTGCAGGTTTCAGAATGAGAAGAGGCACGAAGTTCCAATGTGCACATCTGGTATTAAGAGCCGAAAATTGGGCTCGGTGCTGATAACGCTTTATTGACAGGAGATGAAAGTCTTGATTCCAATAACTTTCCGAGCTCCAGTTCCCACTGCTTTACGAGGTGTTACACACTTTGGTACCTTTGAGAGAGAGTTTGCTTCCCCTCCTTCTCTCCCACATCTTTATTGCTTCTGTTCCACAGACTTGAGTCATTAAAGTCTGAAATGCTTCAGCGCAGGAGGATACGGAAACCTCCTTTTCCTGAGCCCTAGTGAGAAATGTCAGCAACTAGGTTATCGGAGAAGGATGGGTACATCTGACCCCAGGACCAAAGTGCTTCCATCAGCCACTAGCAGAGCTCAGTGCTAATGGCTCAGGTCAAACTCCACTTGCAAAGAGGACAACCACCTATGATACGTCCTCAGTTCATCTTCCTTCCTTTGCCCACTGCATGGCACCAGCACAAAAACTCCCACAGTATCCAAAGAGGGCTCACAATGAGATAGGGGATGGACACAAAGCAGAGGCAGAGGAGGGAAAAGTAAATACAGCACGATAGAAGGCATGGTGTGACTGTCATTCCCCGTTATTGTGTGTTCTGGCACTAGCAGCACAGCAGGTGGGGCAGGACTCTTCCAAACATGTCCTTACCCAGCCTCAAGAATCAGATTGAAAGATACAAAGGCAGGGGGACACCAGCACTTCTGTCAGCCGTGTCCTACAAAGCCCAGGTCATCTGCATCCATTAGACCTCAGAAACGCAAGACAATATCTGTGTTCTTGTTTCCCTTTGAGCTGACTTCAGTTGCCACCCTCTTCTGTGCTCTAGCCATGGGTTGAGGGGCTTCCTCCAGCTTGTCTTGCTCTCCTACTGCCAGAAACAAGACCTAATAATAGCTGCTGTGAGGGACCCCAGTTCCTAAATCAGTTCCTACATCAGGAACTGGGATCTTTAACGTCCTTTTCAACCCAAACCACTCTGTGATACTCTGAAATATTCTTTAGAAATAAAAATGCCTGGAAAAAAAAAAAAAAAAAAGTGTTTGGGTTTTTCAGCCAAAAATGAGGTATTTTGTCCCCAGAAACTTGTAATAGGGACTTTAGCCACCTACCATAAGTCACTCTTTACTTTTAAGACCCAATGTCTTCAGTGACTCATCATCACGTATCACTATATGGGCATCATTTGATCTGTTGTGTACAGATGAGATCCCAGCATCCTATCTGTAGAGTTGGGGCCTGAAGAACTCTTTACTGCAGCTCCCAGTATGTAAGGCAATAACATACACATAAAACAGAGAAAGAGAAACATTTTCAGTGTCAAGAATAATTATGATGAAATGTTTCAATTTTAATGTTAAAACACCATGTTTTCAGATCACCTGTAACTTCAGCTCTGTGACGGCACTATTGAGGCTCCTGTTGTAACTGCAGGCAGCCTGTTTCCCTTACAGGAAGCTGCTCCAGTATTTATTACAACACTGGGGTTATCTCCAGTGTTAACTAACAGCTGTCCCTAAGGAAGAATGGCTAAACTGCAATCCAGAAACCTTATCTCTTCATTTGCTGTCTCTTGCCTGCCTCCTTTTTCTGACTTTGACTCTGAATTGAGCCAAACTGCCCAGGAAGAAATGGTCACTGAAGCCACAAGACTCTGGGCTTCCCCTTTACTGCTGAGCATCAGTGCTTTATATTGCAGTGCTCCAGAAGCCATGGAAAAGGTCTCTGAGATGCTGCTTATCTGCAGGTTTCCCTTGTTTGATCTGAAGATTCCAGTTGACACAGTCCTGATGCATTTGGGAAATAGACGCCAGCTCTTTGGATTGCTTTTCCAAATGCTCACTGAAGCTGTTGGGTGGCTTTAGTTTTACACCAGGTATCAAACAGCAGCTCCAAACATGTTAAGCACTTGAGTGCTCATTTGAAAAGATCCCCAGAGAGCCCCATTGTGGAATCCTTTCCCTGCCTTCATAGATCTTATTTTAAGCTTTACAGCGAGCTTTTTGGTCTTTCCTGGACCTGAATTGTCTCTGGTCTGTCAGCCACATGGTGCAGATGTCTGCATCCCCTTCTCTGACAGCATTCTCCCAGTTATTATTCCCCAAAACTGATCTTCTTGTCTGAGCCTCCATGTGTTAAGGATCCCTTTGGGACAACATGATTACTTCCCTCTGCCTGCTGTGCATCCCTGACAGCTTGCCTGGCAAAAGCCAAGCTTTGCACACAGGCAGATATTAGTCTCAGAACTGATTCATCCTGAGGAAAGGAAATCTTACCATTACACGGAATTCAGTCCTCTCACCACTGGTTTAATCACCAAATCTTCTATCCCTTCAGTAAAAGAGACCTAAAAAAGAGCCCAAAACCAGCTAGTGACCAACTCAAAACACACAGAGATACTTCTTCAGACTAAGTTAAGCCATGGAATCCTTATTATAGGATTTTTGGATGTAAATAGTACTAGAAGAGTAAATTGAGGGAAAAATTCATCTGGAGCTGTTAAACACAAAGCTATTAAATTGCTGGAATTCTGGGAATACGTGCTTCAAATCTGCCTTGTTTGCCTTTTCCTAGGCATCTGCTATACAGGTATCAAAGGGTGGCAGAACCTTTGGTAAGCTTCTGTGTCAAAGGACCACACAGGCCTTTGATCTAAACATGATCATGTTTAGATCATGTTCCATTACAGCCTGTATTGCTCTTTCAGAGGACCTCACTGCTATTGAAAGCTTAATGTTTTCCTCCTTTCTATACACAACCGCAACTCAAGAGAGTGGTAAAGCTGCAGTTTGTGCACTGGGGAGATTCTTGAGATTATAGAATGCCCAAACCTGTTTTTCTACTGAAGGCAGGAGGATTGTCTCTCCCAAGGTTTAGCCTCTGCTGTAACCAGAAAGCGATACTCCATCTCATGCTGCTTCTCTCTTCGTTTGCATTGCACCCAGAGTCATATAATAAATAAATACTTAAACCTTAAATTTCTACTTAAATAGTTAGGAAAACTCTCTTAAGTATAAAGCTTAAAACACCATGCTTATGAAAGTACTATCAACCGCTAAGCAAGGTATAGTCTCTTTTGAACTCTTCAATGAGATCTCATAACTCCTCTCATCCTGTCACATAGAAGAAGGTCTGAATTGTCCCAGATGTACCAGAGCTGCTCAGTAACCCATTGGTTAGAGCCACTCAGCATTCCTTCAGGATTTCCCCAGCATTACTCTCTGTATGAGGTATTCCAGGTATTTACTGAACATGGAATCCTGATTTCAGCTAGCACAAAAGCAACTCCCTGAAAACACTGGCATGAATTTGCTATTTCTGCAAATAAACATCTTAGAAAAGGAGACAAAATCAGACATGGAATTGGTGAATCCTGGATAATTTTGTGTTGTATACCTTGTTTTCCCAAGATACCACATGTCTCAGCTCTGGTGTGATACATTCCCTTTCCTTCTGTCTCCAAGACTCATAAACAAGCCATCCATTACACCACTTCTAACAAGCCTATTGCCTTCCCTTGCCAGTCCTAAATGAGGGAGCAACAGGTACCTGTATGTCTGTCCTGATGGTCAAGGAATGATTCAAACCCTTTGCGACCAGGATCAAGCAAACAAGAAGCATGAAGTTAAGCAAGATGCGCCTCTGCTGTGGCTAGCTGCCATCTCCTGCTCCCCTTTAACAGATGGGAAACACCCTGAAGCAAAATTAAGAGGAGCCCTGTTTATTTTGGGACTGCAGATTACTGTCAAACATGAAGAGAAACAATTATTTCCATTGTGGAAAATGTGGCACTAACGAAGGAGCAGTTCCAGTGTCTGGGCTTTGTGTTTTGCCTTTCTCTAAGGAAGTTTTCCTCTTTTTTTTTTTTTTTTTTTTTTTTTTTTTTTTTTTCCGTTTTTTTTTTTTTGGGGGCTTTG